>WHYT01014522.1:142220-179774 GCA_009806455.1 Tetrax tetrax | reverse complement strand
TAAAAAAAAAAAAAAAAAAGGTAGTTAATCCAGTTTTAGTTTGATCAGAATAGTAATGCTAGCATGAGCACTTCCAGAAGAAGATTTGTAGTAGCAAGTATTGTCAGGGTGCTGGTTTGCCTTTAATAAAAAAAAAAAAAAAAACAAACCCAAAACCCCCCATTTTTCTGCAGCTTTTTGAAATCACTGAAAGAGCTGCATTCTCTTCAGTAGGTCATAGCTCAAAGCAAAAGGTTGAAAGAATACCAGGTAGCCTTTGCTAATAGGATGTATATTGGTTGAATGTACTCTTAAGCTTATGCAGTGTCAGCACGCTTGGGTAGTAATGTGTTTAACGCAACCCAGTTCCTTCTTCGTGTTACATTTTTCCAATCACTGAATGATTCTGAGTTTTGTTCTTTTTTTTAATAATTAAAATTCCAATTTAGACCCATCATAAAGAAGAATAAGAGAAAGGGAAATGTTAAAAATAGGCAAATATCCTACTCGCTGCTGTAAATGCGAACATGTAGATGAACTAGATCAGCTGTTTCTGGTGTACGTAATCGTTCCTTTCATTAGATCTCGCTGTTCTTTGTAGGTACATTTTTAATTGCTTCTGGCAAGTCGTAAGATCAAACATTTTTTGCAGGAAAAGCTGTGCAACAGGCAAAAATTTTCTCAGCATTAAACCTGCATTTGCTTGTAAATTTTAGCTGTTGTGGATTAGTGAAAGCGAGATTTACAAAAAGCAGAGTAAAAAAATTCTAAGATCTAAGTCGCCATATTGGAACACAGTCTTTGACAGCGATTACTCCCGATAATGGTATGAGATGTATTAAATATATAAATCATAAAAATATAACAGAAGGAATAAGGAGCAAAAGAAAGGAAGCAGACTGCTCTATTTTTATGTCTTTGCAGAAAAACAAGAATGGAATTACTTTTGTGGTCCCGGAATTCTTAGTAAAGCAAAAAGCTGTAGTTTTTTAAAGGTAGAGTAGATACGTCAATGGAAAAGCTCTATTGCTAGAATATAAACCATTGCATGGTACAAGCCTTGCACCAAGACCCAGAGGCCAACCCAGATACTGCTGGGTCATTACCACTTCAGAAGATTCAGGTTATTTTGAAGAATTAGGTCTGAATGCCTGTAGAGGATCATTAGAGATGCCTGTTTTCAAACACTTCTTAATCATTTGAGTGACGATAATACAAATTGTGAAAGGGGGCTGAAGCTGATGATAACAGCTTAGCAGCCAGTGAAGAACATTGGTTAAACGGCTGGAGTTACGTGTCTGAGATGCTTCGAAAACTGAAGCCACACAATGAGACATGGGGAGGAATCTGTGGACAAGCCATGGAATGGTGTTAGATGAGATTTATGGGCAATGAGGCGAAAATTTGTTCTGGTGAGCCTCATACCACACTTATTTGAGGATAAATGTTAGTCTAACAGCCTTTATATGATAATATCCCTACAATGTTTAGATGTATTGCTTTGCGATTTCTTGAGCTGAAGGAGAAAATAGAAAAGTAAATGTGTATATTTTATAGACTTTAAAATATTTTTGACCTGATTTTGACATGTTATTTTGACATGATCGTACCATAATGCAGTTTATGTCCTAGGATAACCCAGAGGTTAAAAACATTTCAAAATGGTTTTGGAGGTGTATTTTCCAGAACTCTTGATGTCAGAAATTTTTGCCTGGGGTCTTTTTATTTTTTTTTCTCCTCTGAACAAACAAATCTATCGTTTCTACTATGTTTCTGTATAATGTTATTCTGTAGCTTATAGTAATTCATCCTAAAAAGAAATATTCTAGGTGAATCTCTCCTCCACTGCAATCTGAACAAAAATAAGTTTAAAACTGTAATGAGGTGATGATGCCTCGTGTTCAATTCCTCTGAATCTTTTTCCTTTTTTTCCCCGACCTCTGTCTTACCTGAAACATTTCAGAGACCAGCCTGTAGATAAATAATTGATCTTCTGATAGCAAAATTAACACTTCTCCTTTCTGTAATCTGGAAATTGCTAGAAAGAGTAAATACCAATTCTCAGACAGATATACTTCCTAATAGACTTAATCGATTTACTTGTACTAATTAAAAAGGGTTGAGCTAATGGGCCAAATATCTACTTGTCAGTAGAAAAGCATATGAAGAAATACAACCTCCTTTGGTTATGTCAGGCTTTTCAATCTAGGAAAATGTAAAAAGTTGTAAATGATATTGATCTTCATTGGCCTAAGCTGACCCACAGTAGTGCCACAGCTGCAGTCTTGCTCATGGTCACGGCTGAGCCGAATGTACAATAGATGAACTGAGTTAAACCGGGGGATTTGAAATGGAGAATGCTACTTGCTGGCCTTTGAAGTAAACTATAGAGAGCTATAAAACAAAGAATAACTGCCTGCATAGCTCTTAGGATGGTCGTGACTGAAACAGTGAAAACAGAAGCAGCTCAACTAGCAATGCATAATTACCAAGAGATTCTTAATGTTTAATCATCCCTAGTATTTGTTCATCAAGTTAGGCTTGCAGTGAATTTATATACAAATACAGAGGAAAGACCTTTGCGAAAGAGGAGCCAGCCACAAGGCTCACCATAGGAGTGAAAATTTTTATCGTTCTATTCAATCCTTTGTTGTGGCAGTTTCATGAAGTAAAGTTCAATCAATTTCAGGAAGTGCCATTAAAAACTAAACTGAATAGAGCAATTCTTCATTTTTCAGAATTGTTTTTCTAGGTAGATAAGTAATTTTAGGAGTGCATCCCATGTAAATGGGTTTTGTTCAGATTTCGTATTTCAGCTTTTCTTCAGAAATCAGGAGGGTTAGAAAACAATTTCTGAAACAAAAAGTTGAAATGCTTGTGTAATATTTTGTCCTCAGGACCAGATGCCTTAGGCATAGGCCTTTAATCCCTGTGCCCTAGTTACTGCAATTAAGGCTCATGAAATATAAATGTTGTTACATATGCATCTTGGCTTCTCCTTTTTTATTCTGTTTCAAAATCAGTCTGAAATATTAATGATCATATTAAAAGCACTCTGTTATGTGAATTGCTGCTAATATTGCATTCTCGTTATTCTGATATATGCAGTGAATGACATTTTCTAACATTTAGACTTAAATGTGTATTCTCCTGCTGAAGGAAATCTGATTTTTATAATGTGGTTGGTTTCTTGTAGGCCTGCCTCTTTATCTGTATTTAAATAAAAAAGGTGCTGAAGATATGCAGCACTTTGGAAGACCACAGCTTATAATTGTTCATGATTTCTAGTGCTGCAGTGCAAATTAATCATTGTCAAACTGTGCTGGGGAGAATTGAAATGCCTAACAGCATCGTGGTCCCTGCCTGAAAGAGCTTACATTCTAATGTCTGAAATGTTAAAGCTATCCTTCAAAGTCTCATGGTATTTTTTTTCACTGAAAGATTTCTCTCCATCTAAATTTATTATCCGTTTCTGCCTATCATGGCTGTGCAAATGGATTTCTAAACCTTGATTGTAACAGTTCCCTTCTCCTCCAAAACTGATGAAGAAATGGGCACTGATGTGAATAAAGTCCCCATTAGAGCACTTGTATTATACAGCTTTGTTGGGATCATGGAAAGCTCTGATACGGGATGAAGGTACAAAGAGAGGTGGAAAAACAATTGGGTTTAGATGGTTCTAAATTGAAACCAATAAAAGAAGCCTTGTATATATAGCAACAAGTATAGCGATGCGCAGATTGCTCTTCACTTGTAGACAGTAGTCACTTTGGTATAGATGTGAAAGCTCCCAAACGAAAAATTCACAGCCTTCTGGGGGACTTTGTTTTGTTTTTTAAGGCAGAGGCATATGTCACTGTAAAACAACTATACCTACTTTAATGTGGCCAGAAAAGAGGCACTTAGCTGTTGCACTGCAAAAAGAATGAGTTAATAAACCCGACGCACAATCTGTCTCTGCTGTAGCTCTTGGCACACAACAGCTCTAATTGGTGGAAGCTATTGAGGCCTTAATTGCTGATTTTGCAGTACTGCCATGTTTACTGATAAGGTTTAATGCAAGCTAAAATTTGTTAACTAGAGAAAAACAGTCACACTTGCGTGAAGAGTGTGAGGACAAACAGCAGGCTTTTCTGTAGCACCGAATGATGACAAAGTATTTTAACACGTGGCATCACTAGATTTTCCCTTTCAGGCTAATGAAATGCCTTTCTTTCTTTGGGCAGAAGAGCAGGAAAAACATTTCTGAGTTATATGTTATTCAGCTAGTACTGAAATAAGCCTGTAGTTCAAGTGATAGCTGGATGTTCACCTGGCTGATTTACATCACTCTTACATATCTTTTTTTTTTTGTCTCCTGGAGAAGGATAGATGCAACCATTAGATTTGCATTACATCAGGAGATCTGGGATTGAGTTGAGTATATAAAGGAGAAAGGCCAATTGTGCCCATCAGCTGAAGATTATCTACATCAGTAGTTGTAGTAGTAGTAGTAGTAGTATCTTCCTAATATTAAAATTTAGGTTTAATATCACAATCTATTCACTGAGCTGTCATTTCATTCAGGTTTCTGAATATGATAAAAGCTTTGCTGTTTGCCAAATTAATGGAGGACCATTAAAGTGTTAAAAACTTTAGTTCTTGAACTGAGATATCCTCATGTTTCTTTTTAATGCAGTGTTATTACAGTGTAATACAATCACTTTTTAAGCTACTAATTTGCTGTTTCGTCTCTGAACTATAAGTTAAAATCATTGTTTGCATTTCAGTTTATATACTAGTAATAAAAATATCAAGTAATGTTATTACATGGCTGTTTATGTCCCAAAAGATAAAAGGAAAAATAAATGGAAATCTGTTTCGTGCTTAACGTCTCACTCTGGAAGTGCAAGTTTTCTGTGTCGTAGCATGTTTTTCATATACTGGATGGATAGTTTAGAGCAGAGGAAAATGTAGGGTATTAGCTAAGTGAAAAGCAGATAGAATCATAGGATTGTTAGTATTAGAAGGGACCTTTAAAGGTCGTATAGTCCAACCCCCCTATAAGGAGCGGGGACATCTCCAACTAGATCAGGTTGCTCAAAGCCTCATCCAGCCTGGCCTTGAACATCTCCAGGGAAGGGGCACCTACCACCTCTCTGGGCAACATGTTCCATTGTTGCACTACCCTCACTGTAAAAAAAAAAATTCTTCCTTATATCAAGTCTGAATCTGCTTCCTTCTATTTTAAAACCGTTACCCCTCATCCTATCACAACAGGCCCTGCTAAAGAGTTTCTTCCCGTCTTTCTTGTAGGCCCCTTTTAGGTACTGGAAGGCTGCTATCAGGTCTACCAGGAGCCTTCTCTTCTCTAGGCTGAAGAGCCCCAACTCTCTCAGCCTGTCCTCATAGGAGAAGTGCTCCATATCTCTGATAATCTTTGTGGCCCTCCTCTGGACTCATTCCAACAGGTCCATGTCCTTCTTATGTTGGTGATGCATCAGATGGTACTGTGGACTCCAAATGAGGTTTTGTCTTCATGTTTGAAAAATACAAGACTCTGTATTCAAAGAGGTCTTGTGCTTGCAGATGATTAAGATTGATTTCATTTTGTTACTGAATATACTGTGTCTTGAGTATATTCTGTAAGCCATATATGTTATCTCACACGGTTCATGAAATGTATGTTAATCTACATAACTAGATGCGTATAGAAGAGTAGTGAGTGAACTACCTTAGAACAGTGCTTTAATCCAGTATTTATTAATGCTCAGAAGATGAGAAATAGGGCATGTTCATCAAGCATACTAAGAAAATTAATAGTAATTAGTATTATAAAAAGTTTCTCTGCAACTTAAATGGAAATTATGTCAAACATACTTTAATTAAAAAGAATAGATATTGCTATTTCAATTAGTAGTCGACTTTGATTGTAAATTTTCTCTACTTCTTGGACCAATTTTGGTTCAAATAGTATTCAGTTAAGTAAGTCGTAACTCCATATAGGTCTATGACAAGTTGTATTACATAGTGGTTTAGATATATAACAGGACAGCTTTTTTAAGTACAGTCAAGTGGTTGGTTTTGAGTTTCTTCAGTGCTCTGCATCTTCTGTAGTAGTCCATAATACTGGGTAGTTCTAGCCTTGAAAGGCTGAGAGAGAGCAAAACAAGACTTCCACCAGCAAGATCATCATTAAATAAAACTAAGCTATATAGACGAGAGATGCACTCTAAGTCAAGAATGACTGTATCCTTCTCTCTTTTAAAAGTCTCACAGATTTGCAAGTCCAGACTGTATCCTTCTCTCTTTTAAAAGTCTCACAGATTTGCAAGTCCAGCTCACAAGAATTACCTTGTTCTTGCCAAACAATTTGACAAACTTGTGTGATTATCCACAGAATGGGTAGCATTTTTTTTTTCTGTAAAAGCAATGTGATTCAGAGTCTATTATCTAGTATTGTTCTTTTACTCAC
The DNA here is from genome assembly GCA_009806455.1 of Tetrax tetrax. Taxonomy (NCBI): domain Eukaryota; kingdom Metazoa; phylum Chordata; class Aves; order Otidiformes; family Otididae; genus Tetrax; species Tetrax tetrax. The sequence goes on along the minus strand of WHYT01014522.1, from coordinate 173,341 downwards.
AGATGCAGCAAAATGTATCAAAATCTTGTTGATTTTATTAAAATTTGAACAACAAGATATTTCTGAAAAGCATTACAGAAAATGCAAAATAATTTAAAGGGGTGCAGGTCCATGGTCTCTTTAACTCTCTTATCTGCATGCTTCATTGTGGGTTTTAAAAAAAAAAAAAAAAAGAAAAAGAAAAAAAAGTTACTTACTTTCCTTCCTGTTGCCAAGAAACAGTTACCAAAATGTATCTATCTGCTCTGTTAACATAGGAAAGGGTCTTCAATCAGATAGTGGTGACAGTAAAATCATTAGCTCCTTCCTCTGCCTTTTCCTTTCACTTCACTGAAGTGTGAAACAGAAAATATGAAACAGTTATTTTTAAATAAGACAAACTGGAAAACAAGCTGCTGTGTTCCTGATCTAAGTAACATTGTTGTGGAAATACTAGCTTTTGTATTTCCTAACCATTTAATCTGGATATGTGTGTTAACAATATTATGTTCATAGTTCTATGTTTAATATTCTACTGGTAATTTTAAAAACACATCTTTCTGCATAAACTTTATGTAGTAAATCAGATATTATGACTCTACTGTTTTATCTCCTATTCCAATTCTTTTCTTTGAGACCTTCTTCCTCTTATATTTTAAGTAGTGATACAGAATTTTAATACAGAGAATAAGGTTTTGTAAGCAAAAAATATTATTTGTTTTTATCTTCCTTTAGTGTCTATTAGCTTACGGTGATAGTCCATAAAAAAAAAAAAGTGCTACTAGAGAATCAAACTTTTGAAATATACAATTTCTATTTTAACATGCATTACAAATTCTGGAATAATGCACATTAGTAATTGCTCATTATTCTATTTTTTTTTCTTTTAAAAAGAGCACTACTGTGTCAAAATCAAAGCATTACTTTTACAAGAGACACAAAACACTTATTAAAGCTTTGAAGCACCAATCAGAAAGTACTAAATGTACTAGACCAGACTGTCCCCTGTTCTACCTGAAGCCATGTGGTGTAACCTTTGTGACTCTTAAGAGCATATTAAAAGTTATTTTAACTGCAAAACCTAATTTGTCTAGATAAATGACTCTGAAGATTTGAAAGAACCAAGTTATTAGTCTAAAATTCAGTCCATTGTTATGCTTCAGCTGTCCAGAACTTCTATTCAATTTACCTGGAGTTAACAAATTTCAAACTGAAAATTACCTTTTTCAGTAATGATATGCTCCTTTTATATTTGCTTCTTGCCTAATCTGAAATCAATGATGAAAGTAATAATTTGCTATTATTCTTTTATTCTCTTTAATCAGTAGGTGGCTCTACCAAGCCACTAACATATTCAGATCATGGTGGCTGCATTTGAGGGCATTTGGGTGATGAGTAGGTACTTAAGATGTTTCCAGATGCAAGAGGCTCTTCATAGCTTATTATTTTTTTATTCTTTTTCCATATAAATTAGGAAGAAAGGGCATGGATAATGCATCTGCTGTAGATATTCAGGTACTAATTGCACTTAAGTGTTGCACTCATGTGTGATTGACTAAGTCATGTCCTAGGTCAGCTCGTACTCACTTACTTTGAATATATTCACAGCAAAATATCTTAGGCTAGAAATAAGAATTCCTTACTTTAAAAAGCAATAAGCTAAACAGGATAACCTGAATATAATAATAAAAAAATTTAAGAAGAGAGAAACAATTAGTATTTTCATTCCTCTGTTCCAGTTGATTCCTCAATTCCTATAAAAAAATTCCTTTGAGTGTTTATCCAGTGTGTTCTCTGTTATCTGTTGCTGATATTTGTTAAAGGTAAATGGAATCAGTGATAACTTGTATTCATTTCTATGATGTCATAGTTTTAAAATAGAGGGAAGTAGGTTCAGAATGGACATAAGGAAAAAAAAAAATAATGTTGAGGGTGGTGGAACACTGGAACAGGTTGCCCAGAGAGGTGGTGGATGTCCCATCCTTGGAAACATTCAAGGCCAGGTTGGACAAGGCTCTGAGCAACCTGATCTAGTTGGAGATGTCCCTGTTCTTTGCAGGGAGGTTTGCCTAGATGACCTTTAAAGATCCCTTCCAACCCAAACTATTTTATAATTCTATGTACAGTTTTAGGGCATGCATCTGATGTGAGTTAAGCAAATAGAACTTCTACTACCCTAAGAAAATTCTTCCAGATTTTCTGTGGATTAAGACTTGCAATCCAGGAAGCAAAAATTCAAAAACAAAAATAAAAATTAAAAAAAAAAAAAGTAGGAAAAAAAAAAAAAAAGAAGAGAGAGAGCTAAAATGAAGAAGCAATTTGTCTCCATAGTTGCATTTTCCTCTACAACTCTTTGATGTACCATAAATGCAGCAAGCACAGCTATTAACTTGATTCAGTCTCTTTCACAACACATGGTTGCTGCTCTGGAGGGAGATTTGAGGCAGTGCTGGACAAGCAGAAAAAGATACCGGTCTTCTGAAAAAGAAGTAAACAGTTAAGAAGAGCAAATGAAGGAGATTTTAGAAACAGTCAATTTAATATATGGCAAACATTTTGTAAATGAGAAGTAAAGGAATATAATTTCTATAGCTAAAATTGCAACTTATGGTTTCTAGCATTTCTATGATAGTTATAATAGGAGTTAGCCCACAGTACTCACTAGTCTTGTGTAGCTGAGATGTTACTACAGAATAAAAAGTCTTATCTGCTTTCTTATTGTGAAGCTGTTTACTTTTACATTAATACAATGTCATGGACAAATGTGTTCAGTTCTGGAACCCCCAACATAAGAAGGACATGGACCTGAGAGGGTCCTGAGGGGGGCCACGAAGATGACCAGAGGGCTGGAGCACCTCTCAGATGAAGGCAGGCTGAGAGAGTTGGGACTGTTCAGCCTGGAGAAGAGAAGGCTCCGGGGAGACCTTCTAGAGGCCTTCCAGTACCTAAAAGGAGGCTTATGAGAAAGACAGGGAGAAAGTCTTTAGCAGGGCCTATTGTGATAGGACAAGGGGTAGTGATTTAAACTAGAAGGAGGTAGATTTAGACCAGATATAAGGAGGAAATTTTTTTATGAGGCTGGTGGAACACTGGAACAGGTTGCCCAGAGAGGTGGTAGATGTCCCATCCCTGGAAACATGCAAGGCCAGGTTGGACGGGGCTCTGAGCAACCTGATCTGGTTGGAGATGTCCCTGCTTCTTGCAAGGGGTTTGGACTAGATGACCTTTAACGGTCCTTTCCAAGCCAGACTGTTCTATGATTCTATGGTAATAGATGAGCTGCACGCATATGTTGCAATACAGTGGTTTAAATTTTGAATATTTGGCTAGATCTGCCTTTCAGATTTACTCTATTGTAGCTGCAATGCTTAATAATGTGTTATCACTGTGACTGGAAAAAAAAGGAACTGTGAAATTTCAGGCACTTGACCAGTCACATTTGAAAGCATAGCTAAATGCATGATGTCAGTTCTTGTTTTCAAAGGAGATGAAACAAGCCTGAGATCATCCAGTTCAGTGATGCTAATCATACGTGGTCAGGATAGATATGAAAGTGAAAGAGTAGGGAAGACAGGTTCATGTTTTAGTTGTAGGTTTTTGTTGGCCCTTTACTACCTACAGGCAATTCAACAGCCATCTGCAATGAATAATAGAAAAGAAGGAGCTACATTTTGTGTTTTACTCTCTCAAACTCTCTGAACCTTTTTCTGTCTTACGCATCTGCTGCCAGTGTTGTTGAGTCAGCAGCTTATTTCAATTCAAGCAATCAAAACTCTGAAAAATTACTTCTCCGCTTTTGTTTGCCCCACAAAAGCAGCTTCTGTCAATATAATATACTTTTATTTTACCTCTGTTCTTCACCCTTTTCTCTGGTGGAAATCTACCCTTGTGTCTGCAAGGGTTTAATTTCTCTCCAAGGTCACAGGACTCTGGAGTTACCAAGCCTTACTGGCAGCTGGCATAATTACATTTGGCAGCATGAACGTTTTCTTTGGAGCTCAGTGAATGCCAGCACACTGTTCAAGCTTTACTCTTGGCTAATATCTTGTCTACTGGAGACCTGGAAAACTGCAGCCAACTAAGATCGTGCTTCTTTTGCTTTCATCTCCAGAAACAGCCATCGTACTAGCTCTTTGTCAGTGTTGTAAATTCCCTTTTCCCTAATGGAAGAACAAGTTGAGGGGACACACAAATCTCAATCATTGTTGGTTAGGGCACCTTTTATTCATTAAGCTATTATTATTAAGTAAATAAAACCATTCTTTTTAATCGCAGATAACACTTTACCTGACACATTTACTTATTTGCTCGCACGGTTTATTCACGTGCTTGTTATAGTTACTTTGCAGGAGGAGTGGTGGGAAGCCAATGTGACTGTCTGCACGGAGGCAGAGGGCTGTGCTGGCATGCCAGGGTTTCTGGGCAGGTGTTGAGGAAGAACTTCAAGGGGCCCTTTCTCTCATCAAGTCTGCAAACGATGCTGTAGTCTTTGCTTGCATGTACCAGCCGCTGCCTTCTTGTATGGGTTCCAAGTTGTACAACCTGTGGTTGATGTATTGTGTCCTCAGGGCCTTCCGACAGCTGGTCAGTGCCGCAAGTGTATCAGCTTTTGCAGTCTCAACAGGACAGTTGGTCTCTAGAGCTTATCAGTCCTTGGGAAACTTTCACGCACTGCTTTCTAGGCAGTGTTAGAGTTCAAATGTGTTTCTTCTCTTTGGCCAGTTTCCTGGTATCTGCTTTCTCCATTCAAACCTATACGGGCTTTGATGGCACCCAGGAAGTCGCATGGGTTCATTAGCTGCTATGTAACTCTCATCTCCATCACTGATGAGAGTAATCTTTTTCAAGCTCTGTATTCTTATTTCTCTCTCTGCTACATTTCTTTCTGTCACTTTTCTGCCTGCCTTCTTAGTAACAGTCATCAGTGTTAGGTTAAAACTGAATAAGCACTTCCAGCAAGGGAGACTGATGCTAAGCTAAGTGCAAAGTGAGGAGACAACCCATATAGAGCAAAAGAATGCCAAGGTCTGCATTTGTTAGTGCAGAAACATGTGATAAGAGTAAAATTCTTTCTTATGCAATTCGGAATCACTGAACATTCATTGAATACCTCACTTCATGTCCTCTCTTGAAGCTATTATGACTGCTCAGCAAAATTCACTATATGTTTTTTTTTTTTTTTGACTGTGTGTTTATGCAATAATGCTACACTGATGAGAAAGGAAGCAGCAGGTTGATTTAACACAGCATTAAAAGCTTAGCCTGTATAAGTTTTGAGAAGGTTTGTACAAAACGTACAGCATTTTGCACACAAGTTCAAACACTTGTAAGTCTCTTTGTAATCTTCTCTCTTAAATTAATTTTCTAAACAGATACCATGATATCTTAATTTAAGGTGAATTTGCTGAATATTTCTCTTTATTGATAACAGTTTTTGGAAAGGTTGTTGCCTAACTGAACATGCTTTTACACTTGTGAATGTAAAGGCACTTTCATCCTTTTTTCATAGTCTGTCTTTCCATACGTGAATAAAATGCAGATTTATTAAATGAATACTGCTTTAAATGTGTTTGTTATAATTTATTTTCTGACTAAAGTTTAAATAATTGTAGTAATTAAAGCACAATCTTTGACTTTGAGGGCAACTCAATGTTGTAATTGAGTTAAACAAAAATAATAATTCCTTGTTGCAGAGGTAAACAAAAGAAAAAGTACCTGTGTGAATAACGGAGTCTCATTAGAAAGAGTATCCAAACAGTCATGCCTGATGTTTCATGTAAAATATTTTTTTGCCTAAACTGTCAAGTTCCTTGCTATAATACCTGTGCATCTAGATCATGAGAGAGAGGAGAGAGTAAAGGAATATATTTAATTTCATCAAAATTACTTTAGACAAATTATCAAATGCAATTTAATTGATGTGAAAAATTCTCTAAGATGTGTCTCTGCAACTCTGCTTAGGGGACCATGCATAGGCCATGTAGTGAGGACTTCACCTATCTAGAGCATTTCTGAATTGTCAGTCGCTGCAATAGCAAGGTGTCATCCTGATTAGAAATTGTTATAGTATGTACTATGACAGAAGCTTCCTTCGTGCATATTTCTGCAGGTTTTTTTCAAGACTTCTGTAGGGAAATCACCTCTAGAATGACAGAACGTATTGATGGCTTAGAGTCAGATCCCAATAAAAAAGCAAGATTTTTATTTCAGTCTGAGAGATTTAAGCCATTTTTTTATCTTACGTAAGTATAATGTAGACTGATGCAGTATTTCAGAATGGCCACAGCTACTGGTTATTCCAGTACAATAATTATGTTCATTTAGTGGGGATAGATGCCAGAAATGTTTTGGTCAGGTAGGCTTTTCCTTCATTATGCCATTTGGTCTTTAATCTCTCTATCAGAAATGGGAACATGTGTAGTTATCTTGTCACAGAAACTGAACCTCAGAACTTAATAAATAATGCTGTGAGAAATTGAATTATATAGGATTAAGACTGACTGTCTAAAGTATGTTAATTTGTACGATGCACTTGTACTCTTAAATTCAATGTTTTCTTGCTTTTACTTGAGGATTCTTGAGTCCTCAAGCATTTCCTGGCTTTCAGGCAAAACAGCTGTGCCATTTTAGGTCTGAAAAGCCTTTGAACAATCTCTTAGCAGTGACGGCATGCCACACACTTACATTATCAATGCTTTTAATTCTTAGAAGACTTAAAGTCCTCCTGAAATCTGTGTCTACTATATGTAAGTTTCTGTGAATATTTTCCTTGAAGCTTATGAATTATGCAGGACAACTTTATGTTGAGTTTTAGTTCCATATACTATTTTAGCTGTCCTTTTCATATCAACACATCAATGTAGCACACACCAAAATGGAAGGAGAGCTGGGCTGATGTCAGTGTATACAATATCCAGGCACACGGGTGGCAAAGCACTGAGGAGAAATGTATTATTTTTTTACATATGATCTAATCTGAGGTTATTAATTATATTAATTATTCCAGACCACTATTAATGGTCCTGCAGAAGCCATACAGGAAGGGATAGAAGTTGTTCTTTCTGTGTAATTGATTTGCTGGCCATAGAGCTGCATGAAGAAGAATTTTACGTGGAATAGCTGAGAGTCTCCCTGGTTTGAGGGTGGTTGGCCATCTCTTCTTTTCAAGTCCTGATGGACATTTAAAGGTCTCACAGACCACTTGAACAAACTTATGCTAGGAAATGGTTTGCACTGTGGTTATGTGTGCTATGTGTAACTAGTGTGGCTCAGTGACAAGTCATGCAGTAAATAATCTGTATGTGTGTCTATATGTTGAAAACTTTGTTTGAGCAGTAGCAGGTCATCCCAGGAGAATGGCAGTCAGATGGGATGTGAGCTACTGTATTTTTGTGTGGCGTTTCAGCAGTACAGGTGAGAAAGGACCAGCTTTTGGGAAGAGTTTTGTCTGTGTATTTATTAATACACCATCACTGTCATAAAGCTGTTGTGTACATCTTTTTCTATTCCTATGTACCTATGAGAGTGCAGAGGAGTAACAGCCGTTATCCTCGTGGCACCCATGCTGTGAATTGCGTAGGGAGGTCTGTACTGAGGCTCCTGCTGGATGCTGAATGTAAAGATGCCAGGCATAATTGTTATATACCTGCCAGGCATAATTTTTAATCATGCACAGTATGTCATCTGTTTCATATAACAAATCCTCTTGCTTTCAACAAGGGGGGGTGAGCCTAGGCATGTGATGCTATTAAGATTTAATATTCTTTTGGGTTAAATCAGGTGTTCTTCAGGTTTCTCAAGATCTAATCCAAATCTTAAAATCTATTGGTTGTGTTTGCACAGTATTTTTTAATAACTGCTTTTCTGTAAAACGCACAGCTGTATGATGCAAGTCCTCAAGTGTTACAAGGCTTTTCCTCTCCCAACACCCACAAAAAAAAAATGCCCCACCATTTCATTTGATTTTACGGAGTAGAGAAACCAATTTGTATAATGTAAATTGGTTTCATTTTGTGATGCTTTGTTTCTATTCAATAACAAGATTAAAATAATTTAGCACCTATTTTTAGCTTGGTTTGTATTCATAGGGCTGCTTTAATCAACCTGAGTTTAGAAAAGCTCCATTATGTTAAGCTTATCCCTAGCTACAGATGAAATAATTCTGGATTAATGTCATCAAGGTGTGCTTTGAAGGTAGACGTAATATTGATAACAACCATATTAATAGCTGACCATGTGATTTTTCTTCCAAAAATTGGAGTAATTTTCATTTGATGATGCATTCACATGAGACGGACCCCTTTTTTTAGAATGGGTAGGGTGACTTGAGGATAATAAGGACGCTGACAGAAGAATAGGAATCAAACTGGCACTTTACACTAGAGATTAAATTTAATATAGTACTATTTAATATGAAATTAATTGCCTTAATACTAGTACAAAAATATGTTATTTTAAAGGTAACCGTTTTATGAGAGTGGTGTAGAACTTTCATGACAACTCTGACTTACTTCCTCAGTTATTTTTTTTCCTTTTATCCTGACTTCTCAATGATTCTTTAAGTGATTTCCCACTTTCTTCACCAAAACTATGTATGATTTCATCTCCATTTTCCTCATTAATTACTCCAGGAATTACCCTAAAGCCCATGTTGTGTATTTTATGCTTTGCTTACCACGGCTAAAATCACTAGAGTTCATTTTCCAGTTTTATTTTTCATTGGTAAAATTCAGATTGTTTTAGCTACACAAGACAGAACATGCCTTTTCTCTTTAACAAGACTAGGACTAGTCAGTAAGAGTAGTAACCCTACTATCAAAAATCAGTTTTGAGTGCTTGGCTCACATAAACCGTCACCAGATCTTAAAGCAGAGGTATAAATTTGCATGCCTAACCTTAAGCACATACAATTCAGTCAATAAACATATATTTACAGATGTATATGCTAATTAGTAATAGAATATGTTGGATGTTTTTTAACTGTGAAATGAAACGGTTTCATTCATGACTTCCAAAGCATCTGGTCCAACAGTCACATTTGGGAATGTATATCTTCTCCTACTAACCTATAGAGCTTTTGTAACTACAAATCATTTTCCGTAACTCTTTGTACTGACAAAAAAATGCAATTAAAATTTATCCTCCTGGGGAGAAAAATCTTCTTAGGGGATTACGCCACTTATGTTGTAGTTAGATGAAGTATTTTAGCCCTATTTAATGGTTTGTACTACTCAGGATTAAGACAATACAATTTCAGGTACACTCAGCATTTATACATTTTAACATTATAAATGTGTTCTACCCTTTAGAAAATATAATCTAGGTTATTTACAAAATGTAGGTCTTAAATTAGACTTTTCTGTAGTATGTATGAATCCAACTATGTATGTAAAGGTAAAAGTATTGATTTACAGCATTATGACTCTGATTAATGCATCATTTAATATTATTGATTATTTTAGATACAAGCCCAAAGCAGAATTACAGTTTTAAACTCCTTGAGCTTAGTAATTGCACGTCATTTGTGACTTGTCCTTGTCCTAGACAATAGAGACATTATTCAATAAAACAATCTTTTCTATGTCATTTGCTTCTTAGCTGGAATGGAACTAAGGAACAGTGGCAGAAATCATATGTTTGGGGAAGGCAAAGAGAATACAAAAAGATAATATCTGACAGCATCAAAATATTTAATAGTAATATTGATGAAAACTTTCAAATGCAAGTTCATAATGGGCCACAAAGTTCACAGCTGAAATATTATGCTTATGTTAAGGATTTCTCTCCTTTACTGTTTAGGAGCTAGAGTGATTAAAACTGCAGGACACTGAATGTGAAAAAGGGAAACATGATTTACATAAGGGCAGAGAATGCTACTGTTGATTTTGTATAAAAGTTATCTGTAAAATCTGAAAAATGTTTTTCTGACGTTGTACCTGGGAAAGTATAGTTTGTGCTTCAGTTTCTACTGAATTCTTTACAGCCAGGTTGCAACATCACTTTTGTATTTGCCTGTTAGTGTAGCAACACATTGTGGGATATTTAACCAGAGTCTTTTTTTTTTTTTTTTATTGTTCCGTATGCCTTTCAAGGTTGCGTAAACATGGCAACTCTCTGGTTTGGGAAAAAGAAAAGACGATGCAAAATAAGATTTCTAGGACATAATAAGGCTAAAGGAAATTATTTTTACAGAGATATCTAATGTTGATTTTTCTCTTCACAATTACTTGCAACAGATCACAGAAAGTAAAAATTAAAGCTAGGAATAAAAGCATCAGTTTAATGTTTAGGCACACAAGTCCGTCATTTTGAATAACATGACAAATATAATTACCTTATTTGCAGTCTTTGTATTAGTGGAAGCAGCCTTAGTCAGATTTTTTTGTTCTGCTTTTAACTATAAGGACTCATCTTATACTGTATGCTTTAAAAAGCTACAAAATTTTGCAAATGATTAATTACAGAGTAAAAAAATAAACAACTAACAACCATTTCTAGCAAGTCTCCTAACACTTATTCAGCACTGATTTCTGTGATGATATAATAATACTCTACCTCACATTAATGTTTCCACATAAAACACTTTTCAAAAAAAACAAGACTCTTGTTTTGAGTATAAACGGCAATTAAATACAATCTTAGCACAGGAAGATTCTCGTTGTTCTGAATTAGAATGAAAATTAGATCTTTTTTCTAAGTGTATGCTTAATTTTCCTGCTCATCAAATGGATGTCTATAACAGTAAAAACATGAGTGGATTGATCTTGAGAGGAAAATACATCAGAGTTAGAGCATATAAACAGTACAGACAAACATTTGAATAATTCTGCAGCATTTGGTTATGTAAGTCCATTTGTATGTGCCCGCAAACCATGTAATTCAACAAATACTCTTTTTACTCAAACTACTTTTTAGATAACTACCTGAAATTCATAAAGTAAGGAAGAGTGTTTATGAAATAGTAAGATAACATCATGAGAGTTGAAATATGTTGCTACAAGGTTCACTGCATATAAAAAATATATCAGATTCTGCTGGCTTTGAAACCTTTTATGATATTTCCTGAGGTCGTCACAACATTAATTTTAAATTAAAAAAAATTTCCAAGGAATAAGTGGAATAGCATATCTTTGCAAATGGCAAAAGGAGTTGTTAAAACAGAAAAGGGATGGAGCCGTAAAAAAAGCAAGTCCACTTAAATTCCCTGGTGTAGTCAATAATTGTTTACCAATGTACTACTATCAGAATTTAAGATTCTTCTTCATTTCAACCCAAAATTTCCTTTGCAGAAGAAGTTCTAAATGCCATGGCAGCTCAGTGTTAATAATTATTTCCCACTCTTAACGATCAATGAAAAGTACTTACACGGAGGTCTTTCAAGATCTTTCAGATACTGTAATGTTTCCCATTCCTTTTCCCTCTGCCATTTCTTTTCCTTCAAAAGTATCTCTTGAACAAGTTGCTGGGGAAAAGATGTGGTGTAAAAACAATGGGCAAAGTGATGTGTTTGTGTGTGAGATTGACTATGAAGAGCACAAAACCAGTGGGCTTGTGAATCAGAGGGATGAGAGTAAAAGAAACTGAAATTATTCTGAAGCACAGCTTGCCCTTTCATTATGATTCTCAATTATAAAGGTAATGTCTTCTCTCAGTTGATGGAGGACTTAAATAATATTTCCTGTTTTGCAGACTGGTCTTTATGTGACCTTTAGCTGCTATCGTGTTCTTGAGAAGGATACTAGCGTTACTTCTCTTCTAGCATCACTGTGTCAGAGATGAATCGCAGCATTCCTTATCCTTCCTTTGCCCTGCTAAGTACAAAGATCCTTCATTTCTGATGTTCACTTAGTGCAGGACTATAAAAGTGAGGAGAGAAATAGCGAGCTATCATCATTAGGAAAAGGCAGGTTGACAGGTAAAAACAGTTCTTTCTAATTTGTAAGTAGGGTGGAATTGTTGTCCCTTAGGTGGGGTTAAAGAGATTGTTTATCCCTTGGGTGGAGGTTGCACACTGGATTTCAGACACAAAAAGATTTATCCCAAGTCCTGAGAAATCAGTGATTTAAATTTTTTTTTTTCTACCTTAATGGTAGAAATGGTCTTTTCTTGTAGCATAACTTTACATCTTGAAAATTTTGATCTATTTTTAACCGTTTTCAGTAAATGTAACCCTTACTTCCTCTTTTGACATAATAAATCAGGCAAATTTGAGACAGGGAATGTGAATAACTTATTCATTTGCTTTATAGAAGCCTATTCTAATATCTACATGGAATAGATCCTACAGCCACTTACTTCCAAAGTAGTTGGTAGCTGTGAAACCACTTATGTGAGATACCACATAATGGCACAGCCCGACCCTACATATTGGCATATGCTGCTGGTGCTGTTTGTTGAGGCTGTTACCATCATCATAACTGCACCACCTATTTCATTGAGCATCACAGCAAATGGGATGGTGGCATATGTAAACAATTTACACAGAGGTAATACAGTAGTTTGAATGTTGTGTTATCATAAGTAGCATTTTTTTTTTGTAACTGACATTTTGTATGAGCCTTTGGGTGTGTAATTGTGATGGGCATTTAACTGAGCTTTTAGAGTACCTACTTTTCAAGAACATTTAGATTAAATTAGTGGCCATTTTATTACTTGTTATATATGCCAAAGATATCTTTTAAAGTGTTTATTCAGTAAATTATCTTAAGTGATAGAATTCCTTTCCTCCTCACAGTTTTGTTCAGTCTGCTTTTTTATTGAAACACTCCATGAACTGTCATGCCTATGTTTTGATAGATTTGTGGAACATTTTATGCTATGTGTTAACTGATTAATCCTCCTGCTTCAAGATTATGAAGTTCTCAGATCTGCATATAATTCAACAAATCCAGATTAAAAAGATTTTAAGCTTTGACAATCATGGATCTCTTGGGAACCTGAACAATTATTTCATTTTTTTTTTGCCAAGGAAACCAAGCCATTAAGAATCATCATGTGTTTTAAGTTCTCTGAACCCAGAGGCCATACTGACAGTATTGCCTCTTCCTCATTTGCTTGATCATTTATTTCTTTCCAGCTAGCTCTTTAGAGGCTGGTTTTGAAGAGCTCTTCCCACACCAAACATACTCCTTCACACATAAGTAGTGTACAGTCACTTGCATGAGCAGGCACCCAGACCACACAGATACTTAAAACTTTATGAGCAGCAGAATACTTTATCTTTCATTTGATTTCCACCATTCTCTTCTCATACATTTTAAAAATCTATTAGAATTGTTTAATTATGTAGTTAATGAACTTAACCAAGTGTTAAGAATGGCAGCTGAAAAATGAATTGTGAAAATGAAGAATATATAGCAGTATCTTACAAATATTTTTGGCCTAATCCAGAGATAAGCATTTTCTGTTTTGAGATGTGAATTCTGAACTAAGTTAAATCTGATTTGGAAGGTCTCAATGAGGTGTTCAGCTTTTAAAAATCAACTGATACTAATTTATCTCTTTTGAAATATGACTTTTGTGCTAGTCAGATTCTTGTTACCTAAATACTGTCTGATCCGTATTTTTTTTTACTCATTCTGTGTGTGTAATTCAACATAAAGTTGAAAGTTTATTGTTTCCTTCTCTTCTATCTCCATTTTAGAGGGGGGTTATAGTTTTCATTTTTTTTTTCTTTTTTAAAGGAATTTCTTCAAAATGACTTAAAGTAAGAATTGCATTTAATACCAGTGGATCTGGACCATAATTAAGTGATCACTTGGAATAAAAAGCTGCTGTCTTTGAGACATCTACATACAAGCCTAAGTCTGTTCACAATGAAAGTATCAAGTTCTAGTAATTAACACCCTGCATATTTTCAGCTCCCATTTCAATTAGAAGTGCCTGGAAGTCCTCACTACTGAAAGTTCCAAAGGAAGGAAAAGGACAGTTTGGTCATTAATTAGTGGGTTTTTTTCCTAGATGGTATATCATTCATACATCTGATGAATTTCACTGAAAATATTTGGAATCATACTAACATACTAAAGATTTTTTTTTTTTTTTTAAGGCAGTTGCTTTTCTGTTGGCTGTTTGTTACCATAACAGTTTTTCTTGCAAAATATGAGTTTGTTATTTCTATTTATTGTCCCTGGAGACAAAGAATGATGTATGGTTGTCCAGAAGCAGGCTAAACAGATCTGAATATTCAGTCTTCTGTTCATCTCGCTAAGCTCTCTGCATTTCATTGTAGTTGGTAAATCACCTAAGTCAGAAACTGATTTGGAAGTCTGCACTCAAAAAGAAGAGACAGGTGTCTCTAAGGTGAGACTCATCCCAGATCCCACAGAGATGTGGGTTACAGTTCTGAGATGCTCCTCAGCATTTATTGCACAGGAAGTCCCAGGCAGAAGTCAGGGACGCAGAAGGTAATATTGAGTGGTCATGAAATCCTAGGTATTGCTAATAAATCCTAAGTATTGCTAATAAGAATATAAGGCAGAAAGTAAGCATAACAAAGAAAAACGATTGTTCAAAGTTTCTGCTTTTTGCAACTTTGTGCTGCTCTAACTCAGATAGGAATATGATACTTGGATGAGTATTTCCTTACTTCTCTTCTTCTTGTTTTTTTTTGTGATAATAATAATAATTAAAGATTGTTTGTTCCCTACATCATCAGAAATTCTAATGGCTGCACCAAGATGAAAATTTTCCAAGAACAATACCCTTTGAATCACTTAAGGATAGTTAGCCTTTTTTTTTTTTCACATTCCCTTTTTGAGACTTTTTTCCCACTGTCAGTGTTTGTCTTATATTTAGTCTATAGGCATCTTTATATATAGGCTTTTAGGGGACTAAAAGGATTTTTGGCATAAAAAGACTAAAGAACTTTTTATGGTAAATGCGATAGTGGGTTAAGATATGTATTTCTTGTGAAATTTTGTACTAAATTCAGTAATGAAACTGCCCTTCTGTCTGCAGATTTCAAACTAAAAATAAAATTTGTCAAATAATAATAAAAGAATTTTGTCATTTCACCACTCAGGTAGTGAAGCCTGATCCTTAGCATATCACTATTAGAAATGACATATTGAAATATTAATTACTCACTTAGGAGACAGAAAACATATTGGAACTTCTTTTTCAAACCATTGTGCACATTTTTTTTGGCACACATATATTTTCCATATTATCACTTCATTAATGTTTTACCTTGTCTCAGTTGATCTGTTTTTACATTTTTTCCAAGACTCCAGAAGGTTTATTAAATGGAGCCGAAATACGCCTTTAAAAAAAAAACTTGTCTTGAGGTTTTGGGCTCTTCCTAGCCCCATTTTTTTGTGTGGTAATTGTATAAAGAATTTAGAGACTGACTCAGTCTAGTGGTGCTGCCTTGCTTATACAACATATTCTCTATGAGAACACTCCTGAGGATGACAGTACAGGCATGTGAGAGGATTTAAAGCAGGAGGTCCAGTACTAACGGAGGAAGGCTCTCATTACAAGTATTAACTGGTTCCAGGAAGGAGTGTAGTTGTTTATATCATACAAACAGGGTGGCAGATAATAAGACTCATTTTTCTTGAACACTTATATTGAATTCAATTAAATAGAATTCGTAATGAAGGTCATTGTCATAGCTGAGTGAAAGACCATTCCAATTCAGAATGCAAAGTCAGGATGAGAAGAAACTTAATCTATGAAGATTTAATTTCTCTTCTTCCTGTGATTTTTCGTCTTGAAATTGAGCTATGGAAGCTTCTTAACCTGTATCAGATACCAGACAAACCTCCAATACAATCAAGATAGTGTCAAGTTTATGATGTCTATAGTGGCTTTTTCTTATTTTAGTTACTGCTCTCCGTGTTCTCTGTGCCTCTCAAGACAGCAGCATAGTATGAAAAGGTAAAAAAAAAAGTTCAGCTGAACATATTAATAGCCATTCCTGGAGGTTCATTAATCATTCTTTACCTGAACCACAGTCTAATTTGACCTATGGGCAGCCTGGAGAACTTTCACTGAGTCCAGCAGAACATGCAGCTGCTTTGTATTCACAAGTGCTTGAAATCCTGAGGTTTGAAAGGGAACCTTTGGTAAGACTAGCTCCTACATCATACTTTTTTCTGAGTTTGACTGCTGCCTGCTTTGAAAAGGGACAGTTGTGCTACATGCAAGTTCTAGTGCCATCTCCCACTTGCTCTACAACTGCACTGGGTTAGTGAGCAAAGGGTAAAAAAAACAACAATGGTAGCTGAATCATTCTTGGCCACATATGTCAGACTTAAAATCCTGAGGATGAATTTCTTTGTTGTGGGATGATGAGGTGCAGCGTGTCTCAGACAACTGCAGCCTCCCTTGCTGTGTGTCTGAATAGTCTCCTTGTGAATATTCTTTGGCTGGGGCAGTTTCCATCCTCATGTACATTCATGTATATTACTGCCTCTGTGGCTTAGCTGGTTTTGCATTGCTATTGATGATTTGTCTAGGATCATGAGTTACTAGAAATCTCCAGGCGTTTTGAAAAAGAATACTGATTGGAGTTTCTGTTTACTGTTACTAGGCTATTAATAGTAAGTCTACTAACTTTAAGCACTCAAATATAGAAATATTCACTAAAATTTGACCATGTAAGGTGAAGTTTTCTAGTTTATTAATTTTATTTCTTTAAGAAAAGTATGATGTCTTTGTTAAGCACCTTAACTGCATCTAGCCTTTTCTCTTAAGGACCTGCATTCTCACAAGGGAACCATTCACTGCTGTGATTGGATTAATACAAATTGGATGGGAAAATTGGGCTGGGGTAGGAGCAATTGAATTTGGAAAGTTTATGACAGCTGCTAGTTCAGGGTGACTAATAAAATAAAGAGAGCAGTTTTGCAATTTTGAAAAGCTCTGTGCTATGTAATAGACTATAATTTAATTCTGAGAGACTATTTTATTAGATTTTTTTCCCAAGTAAAATCACAATTCCTATTGTTCCTTATCATATGTCTCATTACTGCTGCAAGTATTATCTTCTTTATATGATTATCGTGATTCATACTTCACTCTCTTTGTTGTTTTGTACACAGTTGCAAGTAAATAATGGTAGCAATTTGATTCTTCTGCATATAAGACCAAAAGGTTCTTTGGGTTTTTTTTCTAAACAGAGATGTATATTTTAGTGAAGGAGTGATGGAGCCTTACACTGAGATCAGTCAACAGATGCATAATTCTGATAAAATGTAAATTCTCAACATTGGTCAAAGTAGTAAATGCCTGTGCCAAACAATAGCTCTTAGTTTTACAATAAATCTGTATGAAGTTCATTGTCGTTTAGATTTGTTGTCCTTTATAAATACTTTTTAAAAATATGTGGTTATCATTTGTATATTTGGATGTATAACTGTTCTAAGAATGTGCCTAACAAGCAAAATAATCCCATTGTGAGGCAAGTTGACTATGAGAGAAGGAACACTTCGTGCTATGCTGAAGTGTTGGAAGTTTGGAAGCTATACTTCCAAATCCAGTCAAAACCAGAGAGCTTGGAGAGTGAGGTTTGGGTTCAGTCCATTGTTGGATTGAAAGGACTTCACTGGTTGGGAACAAAAGAGCAATTAGTTCCTTAAGAAACAGTGGTTTAAGAAATATTAAAACAAGGGAGTAATGACATACAGAAAGGAAATGTGGTGTTACTGGTGAAACTGTAAGAGACCTGATTCTTATTCTTACTCATTCAGAGTTGTGTGTAGCTGCCGAATTCAACTGCGTGTCACTGTCTGAGAAAGTGAAGTTATCTCAGTGTTGATTGCTTAGTTGGTTTTACTTTACAATTTTTAATTAATGCTTACCTAGGGGAAGAGATGAGGGGAAAGGAGGAGTGAAGGAAGAGAGGAGGGAATGTCTGAAATGGCATTGTACTGAAAAAAAAGCCAGTCTATATATAACTGCAAGTACAGCAAGGCACATACATGCTCACAAAGCTGTAGAGTGAACAGAAGTTTAGTTCTTTTCACGGATTTTTCCAGTTCAACTAATTTCATTAAGGATTTTTACATTTTATCCTGCTTTTAAAATTAGATGCACTCAATCAGGGATTCAACTTAGGTGAAGGTAGATACAATATGGGCTTTCGACCCATTGTGCCAAAGAACAGCATTAACAGTTGATCCTTACTAGAGAAGGTTAGTTAAAGAATTCAATGAGTCCTGCATTTTGACTTCTGGATTTTACTCATGGATCAGAGCACTAGTTAGATTATGCTCAAAAAGTATACTTAAACTTTCACAAAATAGATCAAAGGATATTGGATATTTCTTTTTGCCTGCCTTAAGCTATCTCCAGAAATTTGGTTTAGTTATTGCATATGCACATTAATATATCATGCGGTAGTGCAAGAATATTTTTTATTTATTAGCTTTTCTACTTCTTGAATTGTCAATTTTAAACTGATTATTAAAACTCTCCAAAAAGCTACTGACTTGTATTTTCACATTTCCCCCTCTCTTCCCCTTCCTCCTTCCCACTTTGGATTCAGAAAATAGCAGATGTCATTCAAATTAAATGCAGAGGAAAATAATTTGAAAGTATTGCACTGGGGAATGTACATGACTCAGTTATAAACAGTATTATTACAATATTGAGACATAACTGAAAAATTGAGTTGTAAAATAAAAGACAAATCCTACCTATATTTTTTTTTTGTGAAATTGATTATTTTAAATTTTGTGGTATGCTTGTCTTTGATCTCTCTGTTTATCTCTAAGAAGAAAAGCAGGACTTATAAGTCAGTAGAGTTGAAACTCCATTGATAAAGTGATGATGTTAGTATATTGAAAGTTATGTATACCAGTGTTAAGTCCCAATTACAGAGAAACATTTCCTATAGGAAGATTTCAAACTTGCAAACCATGCTGTGCAAAATGGACAGAACTCTTAGGGGAGTGTGTGCACTATACACAGTTGTCCAAATACTTTCAAGTTATTAATTGGTTCAAATATATCCAGAAACCAAGTCTTAGATGCGATGTCTAGAAATCAGTGTCACCTCTAATACAGCATCAATAATTTATGGTAGCACAGAGCTCTATGAAAGAGCTAATGTTCCTTCTTCACCTTGGATTGCTGATTTTTCTTTTACTGTCATTAGATACGTAGTCAACCAACACTATGTACAAATATACAAGCATTTATACTTGGCATACTTGTTCTGGAAAACTTTGTGGCTATTCAACTACTTTCCAAGGCAGGGATAGAACAAGGTGCTTAATTATTATTTGTTATACTTTATGAAGCATAAAACCAAGACACTGTTCTTCTTTGTATCTGCAAACATTCAGTGAAAGGCTTACCTTTTAAAATTCAAAATACCCCCTATGGTGAGATTTAAGAAGTGACAAAAAAAGGAGACATTACTTATTTATGAATTTATCTAACTATACAGCCACTACAAATTTTCAAGATTATTCAGGATATAATTATGAAAGTATGAGTGCTTAAAGTGCAATTAACCTTCACATGTTTTAACAGGGGACTGGAATGATCAATAGGAATTTGTTATCCCTTTTCTACATGAATCCTGATGTTAGAAACAGCTGTTTTAATATATTCAGCCCAAGTGTCTTTTGATTTGTAGCAGTAATATTACTTTA
This sequence comes from Tetrax tetrax, assembly GCA_009806455.1. Lineage (NCBI taxonomy): Eukaryota > Metazoa > Chordata > Aves > Otidiformes > Otididae > Tetrax > Tetrax tetrax. The sequence continues at coordinate 153,755 of WHYT01014522.1, read as the reverse complement.
TCTTGTAAGTGCTCTTCACCTGAGTATTTCTAAGCTTTCTTTCCTCAAAACATTAATTAAATTAGTGTTCTCATGTACAGTAGGTTAATATAATTTTTGTTTTACGGATGAAGAAACTATATCTAAAAAGGTCACATTTCATATCAGTGACAGATGGAGGTACATAGTACTGTTCTGCTTTAGCCACTGGGAAAAAATAAATCTTTCTTCAATGTGTGCATTTGCAACTGTTACCATAACCAGACATAAATGTGCAGAAATTAAGCTTTTCCTTACAAGAACACATATTTCCATCAGATGAAGGAGGGGAGGAGGGAAAGAAAGCTCTAGTAGGTAGCCAAAGCAGAGGAATGGTATCATTCAAGTGGGCCAGTCACTAGACATTGGACAAAAATGTATACGTATAGTATATGTATGTACATACATGCATGTCTGTGTGTGTGTGTATGTATGAATATACATGCTTAATATCTTTTTAAATTGTGATTTTTAAAGAGCTGTGGAAAGTAACTCAGGAGACCTGCAACCCAGTTTTATGTTCAAGGATGTATGAGAAAGGATCATCTCTTCCAGAAACAGATATATTTCCCCCACTTTGAAATGGAAAATTCTGTTCAGTAGTCTGAAACAAAAACTAACGGAGAAAAGAACTCTTTAGTTGAATGAGCAGCTGGCATATTCTGCAGAATAGAAATTTAAAAGTTCTATTTAGAGAAAAAATGTTTCATTTCAACCTTTTAACTAGGCTTTTGAGACCCTCCCTCTTTCTCCTGCAGGCTTCTAAACATTCTTAAATCCCTGCTTCTAGACATTGTGTCTATGGAGCACATTGGAGATTTTTAGATGTTGCATCTAGGCTTCCCAGGATTTCTAGGTTGCTTCTGAATAGGTTTTGAGATGTCTGAAAATATTGCTCACTTTGTCGAATTTGAAAGCTGTGGGATCTATATCACCTCACCAGTCTCGTTCTGAATTGATATGGCTGGAAAACCTGTTAGCTTTGGCTTTGTACAGTTTGACTTGTAGGATGGATGTTTCTATGTAACTAAGAACAGTTTACTACAGGAAAATTCCTAATTTTAAGCAAAACTGAAATTTTACCTTGAAAGTCAAAATAGTTGTAGAATATGTATTTTCTGTCAAAATTGTTGATAAAAGAGGATGTTCCAGACCAGAACCATCAGCCAGTTTGCAGTAGGATGATTAATGATTACCCAAGACACTAGAGATATAAGCAAAGATTACTAACTTCTGTAATTGAATATAGCAGGGTATTTTTCATATAAGGAAGAATTTGATTACCTAGAAATGCAATTAGATACATATTTATCCAAATTTAATTTTTAGCAAGACACTAAGCTAACTGCCATTGCTTGTAATTTTTCTCTATAGCCTAGGTGAATAGCACCACAGTAGCTTCTGAATAGCTTCACCATCCTGAACACACATACTGGTATGTTTCTCAACAAATGATTCAAATGCCCTATTTTGGTTGCACTTAACATTTCCTTGTTGTTTTTCTGCAGAGGTGATCTTCTGTCCCAGTCATATTTTTGTTTATGTTGTTAGGGAAGCCAGTTGAGGAGGGGTTAATTTCTCCTATTCCAACAAGCATGTTACAAGTCTAGCCTGTACCTGGTCTTAGACTCTCAGCCTATGCAGTAGCTGACCCTTAGACCCTCATCTCCCCTGCTTATCATAGAAGCATAGAATCTTAAGATTGGAAGAGACCCCCACAATCATCAAGTCCAACCGTCAACCTAACACCACCATGCCTACTAAACCATGTCCTGAAGTGCCACATCTACATGTTCTTTGAACACCTCCAGGGATGGAGACTCCACCACTTCCTTGGGCAGCCTGTTCCAGTGCCTGACCACTCTTTCAGTAAAGAAATGCTTTCTAATACCCAACCTAAACCTCCTCCCCTGCCACAACTTGAGGCCATTTCCTCTCGTCCTATCAAAAGTTACTTGGGAGAAGAGACCAACACCCATCTCCCTACAACCTCGTTTCAGGTAGTTGTAGAGAGCAATGAGGTCTCCCCTCAGCCTCCTCTTCTCCAAACTAAACAGTCCCAGTTCCTTCAGCCACCCCTCATAAGACTTGTGCTCTAGACCCTTCACCAGCTTCATTGCCCTTCTCTGGACATGCTCCAGCAACTCCATGTCCTTTTTGTACTGAGGGGCCCAAAACTGCACATGGTATTTGACGTGCAGCCTCACCAGTGCCGAGTACAGGAGCACAATCACTTCCCTACTCCTGCTGGCCACACTGTTCCTGACACAAGGCAAAATGCTGGATTTAACTCCATTCACCACAACCCTAACCATTCTATGATTCTATGAACTCTCTGGGCTCAGCCATCCAGCCAGTTTTTAACACATCACAGGGTACACCTGTCCAAGCCGTGAGCCGCCAGCTTCTCTAGCAGAATTCTGTGGAAGGTGGTATCAAAGGCTTTGCTAAAGTCCAGGTAGATAACATCCACAACCTTCCATCATCTACTAGGCAGGTCAGCTGGTCATAGAAGGAGATCAGGTTGGTCAAGCAGGACCTGCCCTTCATAAACCCATGCTGGCTGGGCCTGATCCCCTGGTTGTCCTGCACGTGACAGGTGAACACACTCAAGATGAACTGCTCCATAATTGTCCCTGGCACTGAGGTCAGGCTAACAGGCCTGTAGTTCCCAGGTCCTCCTTCCAGCCCTTCTTGTAGATGGGTGTCACACTGGCAAGCCTCCAGTCATCTGGGACCTCCCCTGTTAACCAGGACTGCTGATAGATGATGGAGAGTAGCTCAGCAAGCTCCTCCATCAGTTCCCGCAGTACCCTCGGGTGGATCCCATCTAGCCCCGTAGACTTGTGCCTGTCCACAGCAGTACTTGCAGCACTTGGACTTATGAGCCCCTGACACTTGTGGTCCCACTCCAGTTGCTGGCACTCGCACCTTCTACTGTGCTTGCAGGCTGGTCTAGCTCAAAGTTCACTGTCTCCTACACATGCACGCTCAGAGCTGGTAGCGCACACACATATAAAATAGACTTTACTAAGGATACAGGATGGGCCACCGTGCAGTGCAGGGCTTAGCCAGGCAAGGGTGCTGACCAACAACCTATTGACATGTGACTAGTGTCTTTTGTCCCTTTTTCTCTCTATTTTCACGTGTGTAATCCTCACAGATCCATCCTTAACCCTCTGTTTCCATATCTTTGATATCCTTTCCCTGAACATCTCATAAGTTTTACACAATACTAAATATTCTCTCTGCTTTATCCCCTTCAGGACATGGTTTAGTAGGCATAGTGATGTTAGGTTGACAGTTGGACTTGATGATCTTGGAGGCCTCTTCCAACCTTAAGATTCTATGATTCGATCATTCTCATTCTCTTCCCCCATAATAAGACCTATACCCTGATCACCCCTTTTAATGCGCATGGCTTCCCAGGGGGAGAGTTTCCCTCTTTACTCACCTCAGTGGGTGTCCTCACCGGGGGCAACTATCTCATAATTTTCCTTTGACGGTCTTTGAAGTAGCCAGTTCAGTGTGCTCCATTTCCATTTCTTATGTTACTGGGGTCCCTACACCTAGCTCTGCTTCTCTGTGTTTATGGTCATCAGCCACTAGTCAGATAACCTAGCATTTGTTATCGAACAAGATCACTGTTAATTAGGTTAGTCTGGAGTCCACATAAACAAATTACCTCAGGTATCCAAAGCAGAGTTTTTGTAGGACTTAGGTTCCTCATCCAAAATTGTGATTCTCACTACCCCTTTTCACTGCTGCTGGTTGTGTGATTTCTCTTGCTTTCTGCTGTGCAGTAGGACTTCAGTCCTAAGGTTTCAAAAATTAAAGCCACTTCCATTTTTATCCCTGGAAAAGCTTGATTTATTAGACATGTTCAGGTCACTTTTATTACATAGAAGCAGGAGTTGCCCATTTCTTTTGGTAACATAGCCAGTGTGCTATATATATCCTGCCCCAGAACAGTACTTCAGGAAATGAATTAGCACAGTTCAGATCGAAGTGCAAACTGACCTCCCCTGAAAGTTACCTAACACATAGAAGGAGTGGATTTTAAGAAAGATTCAGCTCTTCTGCATCTCTTTTATGTAAATATGATCAGGTAGCTTCTTATATAATAACTTGGCTTAGGTTTCTGTCATACAGAATACATGTTTATACAGATCCTAATATTGCCCATGATTTTGTAGATAAATAGGTCATTTAGTTAGGACTGTTATTTTGTTGTGGGAACAAATGTCTAAAGAAATGGATAATGAAACTGATAGTCAAAGCATTATATTTCTTTATAGAAATAAGGTAAAAAAGCATGATGTGAGTAACAGCTTTAAACAAATGAAATTAGTGACAATTAGTACTGTCCTCTGGGAAAGAATACAAGTAGTCACAGGGAAACTGATTTTTTCAGCAAAGGTTTTAAAGGTATTAGGCATTCTCCCTGTGTGTCATATATTCTAAACAATGAGATTTGTTTATCCTTTTATAGCTGGAGTTTCGTTTGTAGAGTGGTGGGCTCCTGGAACAGTTGTTTTTCATGAGAAATTATTTTATTCCTAAAATAAATAGTATCATTTGGCACGTTTACTTGGTGAAACTTTCATAGAATAAAAGCAGTGGTCTATAATACTCTGTTGGTTAAGCTGAACTAAGTTTTGAGACAAGTAGTTCAAGCTCTTTTTGGAAAACTAGATTCTAATCTACAGTGTCCTCCCGCCTTCTTCATTGTGACTTTTGTCTTTGCTTTTTTTTTAATTTAAAATTTTCAAATTTAAACAGAAAAAAATAAATGTAGGGATCTTTACTTATAGTTGAACAATTGTTATTGACATATGGATAAAAGGAGAAATATGCCTTGGATATGTGTCAATTATTGAAAGCTTTATTTTAGTCTAAATATTGATATTTACTCTTTTTCTAGAGTCAGAATTATATCTTGTCTGATTGGTATGATTTTTTTTTTTCTATTTTTCTGGAAAATTATGAGTGTGTTTTCCACATTCTCTTGGATTTTCCTTAGCCAATTTCTATTATTATTCTTATTAATGTTTTTCTTTTATTCTATGTCATTTCCTTTTATTGCATTTTTCCTCAGGAGCATTTTTTTCCTCAGCGTAAAATATACCCTGGTATACTGGTTCACCCTTGCAGACCTCCTCTGTCTTGCCTGTTTCTGAATAAGAGAGACATTCCAAGTATATGGGAATGAAACCTGTGTGTCTTATGATATTCAAATTTTGTCTGTGTTCTCTGAATTTATGTACAAGAATAAATACAATGTCAGATTAAATGATAGGGTAGAAAAAACCTCACACAACAAACAAACACAAAAAAACCAACTGATACTCATCTGGTTACTGTAAACTTCATTTTTGTGACACTTATTGAACAACTAACATCATTCACTGATGTTTTAAAGATGTATTATATCGTTGAGGGGAAGGAGGGCTGATATGCTTGAGTGACAGAGTTCTTAAGAAATGGATTTGCAGTTAGGTTACTAATGTTCTTTCTCAGATATGAAAAGCACAATCCTTTTGTTTACATGGAAATTTGTATTGAACCACTGTGTGTGATTTTCAGCTCTGCTCCACAAATAAAATATAATAAGAGCAATGTCACCGTGGGCTCTCTAGAGTAGCATAAGGTACTCTTTTTTAAAAGAGTTCTGACATTTTATACTAAAGATATGAATACTATTTCAATTTAAAGCTACATTTACATAGCCTTGTGTGATGGGTTGACCCCAGCCAGTAGCCAAGTACTTGCACAGCCGCTCACTCACTTCTCCCACCCAGCAGGATGAAGGAGAAAATAAGAAAAAAACCAAGAAAATTCATGAGTTGGGATAAAGACAGTTTAATAGATGGAGGAAAGAGGGAAAAAGCCAAACAAGCAATGCAAAATAAATAACTTATCGTCTCCCACAAGCAGACTGATTCCCAGCCATTCTCCAAGCATCAGCCACATTGGGAGGCAACCCCTCACCTCCCTTCTTCTTCCTCTATGCCCGTTTTTGTTGCTAAACATTATGTTATATGGTAGGGAGCATCCCTTTGGCTAATTTGGGTAAGCTTTCCTGGCTGTTTTCCCTGCCAGCTTCTTATCCTCTCACGCTGGGGGCAGGGAAAAAGTGGGAAAAACAGGAGGCTTTGGTGCTGTGCAAGCACTGTTCAGCAATAGCCAAAACACTGCTGTGATAACATATTTGGCCACAAATCTGAAACACAGCTATGAAGAAAACTAACTTAATCCCAGCCAGGTGAAGTACACCTTGTTAGCATAACTAATATACAGAACATCATGTACCAGTTTTAGAAACATACCTGACATCAAGAGAAGTTTTAGGAGTAGGTAGTGAGTAATATGTTTGGGCGATGTCTTAGGTATGAACAGAGATGTACGTTAGAAAGAAGTGATGGTGATTAGAGGTATATGAAAACATTGCAACCCTACTTTATTTCTGAAGATACCTTTGCTTATTCTGTATTGTTTTCCATTATTTTCATTTGAAGTCTTTGCTATCTTTTGTTCATGGCAGCTTACAATGAATGGTTTCGTTTGTTTCTTAGTACAGTCAGACATTAGATCTTGCTGACCTTCAGCAATGCAATGTGTTAGCAGTCCTGCTTTGAGTCTGCACTGAGAAAGGCTGAATGTAACGTGCTTTATATGTTCTTTTCTTTTAGTTCATACTTAATCTCTTTGAAAATATGTCAATTTTCATTGTGTTAGAACTGTTCATTCTTTAGCTTAGAAAGGCAGATAAAAATACAGAGATGAAGGAAAGGAAAAAAGAAAGCACATAGCAAATATGAGATAATTATATTATGCAACAAAGGAGGAAGAAATTCATTTTATTGTAAAGACTTGAGCTCTGTTATTTGATTCCAATCTGCATTGTCCTCATAATTTTACTTCTTACCCAACGCACTGCTGGAACAGTACTTAATCTATAATAATTTTGTACATAAGCATAATTCAGACTTGAAAAAGCCCATCCTATTATTACTGATTTGTGTAAGTCATTACAAATTGATATTTTTATAAGTCCCGTCCCCAAAAGTTCAAGAATACAAAACCCCAAAAAAGAGATCTAGCACCTAAATTCCAAAATTATCCACAGTAAAAAAGAGAGCTGCCAATAAATATCAATGTCTGAGAACATTTAATAACTGAAGGCATACATTGAACATTTTCAGTATGACTAGAAAATTGGATGGAGGGTAAGGTAAACTAAGTCCTGAGGAACCGGCAAGGCATACTGTAGGTCTATGTGGATCTTCCAGAATGTTTGCAAAGATGAGCTTCACTGAAGTATTGGCTTGGTGGTATCTTCAGTCATAGATATTTTATTAATCTGTAAAAGGTAGCCTGAACAATTCCAGTAATCCTTTTGTACACTTTTACTTCCTGTTGGATATTTTCTCAAAATGCAGCCTTTTTTTTCTACCTAAAGTTTTACATGAATACACCTTTTTAAGAAGATATTCAAATGTCCATCTGTTCTCTAAAACTGATTCTATAAAGAGCTAACAGTAGATTTTTTTTTAACAAATCTCAAATTCCAGTCAGAATTTATATTTAAAACTGATTTAATGGGAAGGTTAGAAAAGTTAACTTGAGACTTCGTAAAATTATCTGTACTTTTCTGTTAGAAGTTGTATGTCCAGATGATAGTTTACATTTATCTGTTTGTTAATAAGAGAAACTTAGTATTTCCTAATAAATTTGTCCTCTAGATGAAATGCAGCTCAGTAAAAACTTACTTTACTTGTATCAGTGGTTTCACCAGTGATCAAAAGACAGGGGACTTACTGAATTGTAACATAGAACATGAGTAAAAATGTTTTTTTTCCATTTTGAGATTTGAATATATAGTGGTCTTAAACCCAACTGCTAACTTGTATGTGTACTTAAATATGTATAAGAACATATGTATATAGGTTCTGAGTTAGAATCTAATGTCTAACTTCACAATGAAGCTTAGCTTTATTTTGGTTATTAGAATTTTGCCCAGACATATATGCATATATGTCAAATCATACTGTTGCTATATTAGAAATGTACATTGTATTACACTTTACGCATTCTTATTGTGATAATACATAATATGAAGTTCAGTATTAGAAAAACTGAAAAATGTATTTGTTTGAATAGTACAGTAAAGAAAGTGTGGTTTTGTAAGTAACCAGCTTTGTTTAAAACTACTGTCTGTTCTTGAAAATATTGTGAACATATGGACTAAATAGTTGATAGCAATGAAAGCATATTTGTATACGAGTGTGTGGGAGTTTAGAAGAAGGAAGTAAAAGTAGGTATTAAACATGACAGTAAGGTGGGGAAAAGTGACAATGGGGGGATGAGAAATCTAATGCAGAAATTTATCTTGTGAACTAATTCTTGAGACTTCTCTAACTTCGAGTATAGCTATATCTACAAGCTATATTTGAATCAATAGCTGTACACTCTTACCCTGATGTAAATGTGAGACAGTTTATTCCTATTTATTTTAAGGCAATTTATGTATGTAACTGTATGCTTTCAAAGAAAATAATCGTGAGTATTATCTTACATGTTAACTCCAGGATGCTGGTAGTCATTGGAATAGGTTACTTTTCATATAAGACAAATAAGACTCTTCCTTTATGGCTTGGAACCACTTGGATATCTGTAATGAAAATTTTATGTTATAAAGTGTAACTTTACTTGAGAGAATTCAGAAATACTGGCAAGGTGATAGATTTTGTATCTTTAAAGAAAAGATGATATTTATCGTGCACCTGACACTTCATTCTTTCAGGTTTCATTCTAATCAAGTGTTCACATAGCAATTGAATATTTTTAAAATATATTGAAATGAATTGGAATTATTATATTTATAATGTACATAAAATGTGGAATATAAGAAAGAAATTATGGACTATGGTTAGGTTTGGGGAAAAAAATTCTGATCTGTAACAGCTAATTAGTTTAGTTGCTGGGTGATTAAAAGAGCAGTGGATTGTATTAAGAAGTTAACAACTCTCAATAATGACCTGTTCCCCACTGGCATGTCTCTAACTTTATTACCTCTTGTGATAATTAAATAAAAACCAGACCTGTGTAAGCTCCCAGAAAATGCAACAAATGCAAAAATATGATCTATCATGTTTGTCTCATGCTGATTTTTTTGGCATATTTTATGGGTTTATTTTCCCTCTAATTGACCACAACAGATTTTTTTCATGATGACTGTAGTACAGCATGTGATATGAGTTTGCATATGGAAGAACTAAAGATGACAGGTTGGAAAGAGTGCGTCAGAAGCTCATTGTTATAAAACAAACTTCTCAAGAGATTGCCAAGTTTATTTTTATCAGTACCACTGGATTTAAAAAAATAAGTTTTATGGTTGCTGTAGTTTAGCCCTGCTTGGGACCAAGCTACTCCCCCAACCCTCTGAGGGAATAGGGAGGGATAATATAAAAAAAAAAGGCTCGAGGTTTGAGAGAAGAACAAGGAGACATCATTGAAGTTATCATTATGGGCAAAACAGAGTCAACTTGGGGAAAACTATTTATTTACTACTGAAAACAAAGCAGGATAATGAAAAAGAGAACAAAGTAACTTCCCCCCCTCCCCGCCTCTTCCCGAGATTAACTACTTTATTTTCAATTATCTCTACCTCCTTCTCTTTCTTGAGCAGTGCAGAGGGGAATAGGGAATGAGGTTATGGTCAATTCATCACATGTCACTTTATGCCACTCCTTCCTCCTCGAGGGAAGAACTCCTCACATTCCTCCCCTGCTCCATCGTGGGGTCCCTCCCTGGGCTACAGACCCAGACGTGGGTCGTTTTTCCGTGGGGTGCAGTCCCTCCAAAATGGCTGCCCCAGCGCAGGCCCTCCATGAGCCACAGCCTCCTTCGGGCATCCGCCTGCCCCGATGTGGGTTCCTCCACAGGCTGCAGGTGGATCTCTGCTCCTCCATGGGCCTCCATGGGCTGCAGGGGGACAACCTGCTCCACCATGGTCATCACCACAGGCTGCAGGGGAATCTCAGCCAGGAGCAGCATTACTCCTCCCCCTCCTTCTTCATTGACCTTGGCGTCTGCAGCCATTCCTCTCACAAGAAATTCTTCACAATCAGGCTCAGGCAGACGCCTCTCAGGTTCTCTTCACATCTCCTCTCTTCAATTCTTATAGCCAGGCTGGGCTGAATTGGGCCCAGATGGCCACCCGGCAAGAGGCCTGAGGGCAAGGCCTGCAAGGCCCATAAGGCTCTCACCTCCCCTTCTCTGCCCCCGCCTCAGCTTCTTCACATCTTCTTCTTTTTTTTTTTTTTTTAATTATTTTTCCCCTTCTTAAATACCTTATCACAGAGGCATTATCAGGGAACATTCTGGTACCAACTGGCTTGGCCGTGGCCAGTGGCAGGTCTGCCCTAGCCCCAGCCGAGTCCACGGGACAAAGAGGAAACTTCTAGCAGCTTTTTGCAGAAGCTTCTACTGTAGCCTCCCCCACTACACAAAACTAACACAACGTGATATGTTATGGTATCCATATGCATCTTACCCCTTGGAGGCCTCTCTTCTGCATACTGTAGTTGGCAGAAGGAGAAGGCAGCCTGTGCCAGCACTAAACTGAGAGAGTTTGGTTATGGTAGCAAGACTCTCAATTTCAGCTTGTCCAGTTGAAAGCACTGGGTGTCTGTTCAACATCGCTCCTTGCTGCACATGAATGGCATAGTCTGAAATTCCCAGTCCCTAAATCCTTTTTCAAAATAAATTTCTTCAGGACATTTATAAATCTTTCTTTCCTTCTAGCTATTTGATAAATGTAGACTTCTCTATGCCTCTCTTAGTCCCTTTAGTGACTGGCTAATTATGTTACACAGAGGGATAACAGCTTTTTTTTTTTTAATTTGAGATTGCTGTGAGAAGCCACTAAGCACCTTGGCAGAAGCCTCTGCCCTAACCAAAGATAATGTCACTACCTGAACCACAAAGTTTGTATTGGTGGAGAAGCTCCACTGAAAATTGCCAAGGAAAAGGTTATGCCTTCCTCAGGTACTCAGAAGGATTAGAAAATTCAGCATGGAAATACGAAGGGCCAGACACGAAGGACACAGAACTGCTGTAAACAAGTCCTGCAGCACAACTTGGGAAGGGGATTTGAGGTGTGTATAGGCAGGAATAGCACTTAAAGCCAAGAGCAAACAAACTGCTTCCTGCTGTTGGATTCTTGCTGCCTCTAGGAAATAGGGCTGCATGCATGTTTCGTAAGTGAACAGGATCATACCAAAGCAGTAAGCAACTCTGTCAGCAGTTTCCTCTCATAGAATCATAGAATCATAGAATGGTTAGAGTTGGAAGGGACCTTCAAAGGTCATCTAGTCCAACCCCCCTGCAAGAAGCAGGGACATCCCTGACTAGATCAGGTTGCTCAGAGCCCCATCCAGCCTGGCCTTGAACGTTTCCAGGGATGGGGCGTCCACCACCTCTCTGGGCAACCTGTTCCAGTGCTCTACAACT
>WHYT01014522.1:95564-142200 GCA_009806455.1 Tetrax tetrax | reverse complement strand
ATCAGGTCTCCCCGGAGCCTCCTCTTCTCCAGGCTGAACAGCCCCAACTCTCTCAGCCTGTCCTCATAGGAGAGGTGCTCCAGCCCTCTGATCATCTTCGTGGCCCTCCTCTGGACCCTCTCCAATTGGTCCATGTCCTTCTTATGTTGGGGACTCCAGAACTGGACGCAGTGCTCCAGGTGAGGTCTCACCAGGGCAGAGCAGAGGGGGAGAATCACCTCCCTCAACCTGCTGGCCACGCTCCTCTTGATGCAGCCCAGAATGCGGTTGGCCTTCTGAGCCGCAAGGGCGCATTGCCGGCTCATGTTGAGCCTCTCGTCCACCAGCACTCCCAAGTCTTTCTCCTCAGGGCTGCTCTCGATCCATTCTCTGCCCAGTCTGTATTTGTGCCTGGGATTGCCACGGCCCAGATGCAGGACCTTGCACTTGGCCTGGTTGAACTTCATGAGGTTGGCACGGGCCCACCTCTCCAGCCTGTCCAGGTCCCTCTGGATGCCATACCTCCCTTCCAGCGTGTCGACGGCACCACATAGCTTAGTGTCATCGGCGAACTTGCTGAGGGTGCACTCTATTCCACTGTCCATGTTGCTGACAAAGATGTTGAACAGGGCCGGGCCCAACACGGACCCCTGAGGGACGCCACTGGTGACCGGTCTCCATTTGGACATTGAGCCATTGACCACCACTCTCTGAGTGCGGCCATGTTCAGTGATAGTGCAGCTAGGCAATCCACTGTCTGCCTCATAAACAGTGAGCTCATAAAGTGAGCTCATGAACCTGAAAGAGTTAGGAAAACCTTTCACCATGAGCACCAAAGAGTGCTGTGTAGGTTCTTACGACCATTTTCTTAAGGGCTTATGCATCCTCCTATAACTCATTAGCTGATCTGACAACCATCAAAGAAAAATGTGTCAGAGTTTTTAATATTTTAATATTTTTCTGTTGTTTTTAGCTTCCAGTAGAAGCAGAAGTGAAAAAATGTGGACAGTTTTTGGAACAGAAATTGATGATGCATCCATTCTTTCTTATATCCCAAAGTTCATTCCAGACTTGTATCAAACTTGTTCTGATGAACTACTTCTTTAAGCAATTTATGTGCCTACATAGAGTATCCATTATATCTGAGAAATGGCAATTTTGTCCTTGGTCCTTTGTCTTACTGCTTTATATATTCCCTTGGTGTCCTAGATTTGTGATCTTCTGCATGAGAATCACATAATAGAATCATATAATAGTTTAGGTTCGAAGGGGCCTTTAAAGGTCATCTAGTTCAACCCGCATGCAAGGAGCAGGGACATGTTCAACTAGACCAGGTTGCTCAGAGCCCTGTTCAACCTGACCATGAATGTTTCCAGGGATTGGGCATCTACCACCTCTCTGAGCAACCTGTTCCGGTGCTTCACCAGAAGTTAGTGTAGGGATCTGGTGTATTCTCATTTTCTTGTATTTCTGAGTATGCTTCTTGCTGTCTTGTATAAGTGTGATATATTCCTGAGGGTTGGTTACTTCATGTCCAAGTATGTTGTGTTGCTGAAGCCAGGAGGCAGGAAAGCGTATATTATGTGTGGTCTGTCTATAAACTGCTAGGATGAAATGCACTGTCTCAGCCAGCTATAGATAGCAGAACACTTTTTTTTTTTTTTTACGTAAAATATAGGCTACCTTACTTCAACATCCTGAATTCAGGAGCAGTCCTATATTGTAATATGGGTCAACCAGTTTACAGACATTTTTTTTTTTTTAACAAAGGAGATGGTGTTATGGATAAAACTGCTCAAGATATTTTCCTTTGCCACATTCAAGCATATGAACCTTATCCCATGTTGGTATCGGTCAAGTGTTATTCATCCAGTGAAAATTTTTAACAGTACCGGAAATTGTTGTGAGTCAATTTGTTTGAGCTTCTTTAGCAAGGTGCAAAGAGGTTCTGCAAACAAGATACACATAACTTGAAAGTGTAAAGCAGTAATTTCTTGCCTAATATGCAACAGATAGGTAGGACCTAATGAGCTCTTAGGCTAAGCATTAACGTGCTCAAAACTCCTGTGAGGCAGCAAAGAGTCTTTGCTGGCAGGCAAGCAAATTAGGAGAGGAATGGTTGGCACCTGCAACTCCCTGGAGGGGTCTTCATAATTGGTATGTGTTTATCCTCCGCCACCAGCACTGATGTGGACGACACTGGTGACCCAGAAGTTCCTACCCAGATGAACCAGCCTCTCTCATCCTTTTGTTCTTTAGTGTTTTGTATCTTTCTGTGTTGGCATTTACTTTCTTGAGTCCTTGAGCTGCTGAAGATCAATAATCCTACTTCCATCTGTAATTGGAGCCAAAGTTAGGCAGCTGTGTCATACCATAGCTGAGCCTTGCATCACTGGTGCACAACCAGGAGTTTAGGGTGAAGGGGCTGGCTAGGATGAGGGAGGGCTGTAGCTGGAGTTGGAGAGAGAAAGGGTGACAAGTTATAGATTGTGGTTAGTTATGCTTTATATTGGTGTATGTTACTGTTGCAGCATTCAGGTGTGATTTTCCAGACATTACAGCTCACTTCACGCCTGTGTATGTGGAATAGAATGAGGATAAGAACGGTTGTTTTAGGACTCTGAAGGTGAAGATTTTTTAGCCTAGGTGATGATCCCCAGCAGCATGTTTCGGACTTTTTGTCCAGAAAGCATTCAGATACATTCAGTAAATTGTTCTGCCACTGTCACCAGCTGGAATGTAAGTGTCCTAGAGCAGTGTAGGACAATTAAAATTAACAGATTCCCACTAAACAATGACAGCAAAGAATGACTAAAAGTCATCCACTTCTGTGGACTGCCCTGAATCCACATTATGCCCTATCTAAGTTCATTGGCTTTTGTGAATAGACCTGAAATAGGCTTTTAGCTAGGTTTTGGAACTTTGTCAGAAAAAGAAAGCTTAACTCTAGTCAGCAGTTAGCCAGAAGTAGCTTGTCCAGAATGCAGGTTTTTTCATATTTTCGTATTTTAAAGACCTTAAAGAAGGAAAGAAAATTTAGGTCCTGAATATATCAGTAGATGTTTTCTTCAGAACAGTAATCTTCTCTCACAAGACAGGAAGGAAGACTGAGGTGGTGTTTCTCATGTAAGTCAAATTGCCATCATATTATCCTCTGTTTTCTTACATGAGAAGATAATGGGGCCTAAGGCATGGAGCAAGAATGGGATATTTTCTGATAACAGAAAGAGGGGGTTGTGGAGCATAATGTGTTTGGTTTAGGTCATGTGTCTGTGTTTATATTAATACTTCACAGGTCCTAGGAAAGAAAACATTAATCTATGGTCTGTAGAACTCAGCTGGCCAAAGCGTATCAAACACAAATAATTAATGTTGATGAAGTTTTGAGTGACGTTCATCCTTTTTTTTATATATAGAATTGTACCCTGAATAATTGTAAAGAATTTGAAAGTCTATGAAAAATTTGCAGTGTATCCCTAGCAGTAAATATAAAATAGTAGCATCTCAATAGTAAATCTGAAAATAAATATTTTTTATCTAGCTAAGAAAAATACAGTAGATCTTTAGAGGCAATGAACAGACAGCATAAAATAGCGTAGTCTCCTCTGGGAATATAGTTTCCTCTGTTACAAATAAGCTTGTATCTGCTATTCATCTTTTCTGACTTCAACAGAAAAACGTAAACTGATCATACTTCTACAATTCTAGTGCTTTGTGATAGTTTTAGACATTAATTATTCAGTTATTATTTATTATGTTAATTTTCTAGTTTATTAGTCATATAAAAATCAACTTTCAC
This sequence comes from Tetrax tetrax, assembly GCA_009806455.1. Lineage (NCBI taxonomy): Eukaryota > Metazoa > Chordata > Aves > Otidiformes > Otididae > Tetrax > Tetrax tetrax. Next base: position 138,422 of record WHYT01014522.1, on the reverse strand, counting down.
TGACAGCCGGGTCTTTTAGCCTTTTAAAGTCATTATATTGTAGTAGCGATTAATTCACATAACCAATAGTAATGAAATTATGTTGAAGCAAACTAGGCTAGAGTTCAATTAGAAAGGTGTAATTTTAGCTAAGTTAGTATCCCAAAGTCAAGTGAAAAGATAAAAGCAGTCTCATGTGGATGAACAGGATATTTTGCTATGCAGAAGAAACATATCTACTAATTAAGACCTACTTAAGTAATCATTAAGAAATGTATTAAAAGAATGTTTTACCTGAGATATTGCTACAGAAGCACAAATAACAATATGTGTTTTTCAGTTTCAAACAAATCTCTGCTCCTTCCTAAAAGGAAAAAATAGTATCAGTTTATGGAATTCCTACAGTTTATGCTCTATGGCACATCAAATGAAATGTGATCCTTTTCAAATTCTAGACGTTCAAAAAAGTGATTCTCAAGGACACTGCCTAAGACATTGTACAATGTTTCTACTTTTGCATGATTTGTTTATACAGTAAGATAATATTTTTTACTTCAAATGAATTTCAAACCTGACTTTTTTTTTTTTTTTTTTTTTGGTTACAATTTCAGTGCCTATAAATAGAAGCTCTTGACATTTTGCATCATTCTCTCCCCTTGCTCTTTATATAGAACTCTTATTGATTTCGATTGTGTATATTGGCGTAGGATAGATAGCTTTTCATTTATAAAAGGTGGTGGCAATATTAACCTCTATGCTGATATAAAGGTTGTTAAATCTTCTTTCATTATAAAATGCTTCAAATAACATCTCAGAATTAAATTTTATAATTTCTAGGCCATCACAAATTGAGATGCTATGAATGTATGAAGGCAAGTAGAATGAATTCTGAACATCTTTTTTTTTTTAAATTCACTGTTTCAAAAGCTGTACAAAATACTGATTGCTTCTGCAATGAGCCTTTGAAATCGTGGTTAAGTCTGATGTCCAACTAAGAGTATTTCAAATTACAAAAATGTAATAGTCACCTTCTATAGACTCACAAGGAGATGTTTCCATTGACTTCTCTCTGAAGTTTTCCCATATTATTACATTGGAGAGAATGAATTTGTCCATGCACTTCTGTCTGTCACAGAAAGGATCAATGAATCTGTGTCCATCCAAAATCTCTGCCATTGATGTCTGTTCTAGGCTGATTTTTATAGGAGTTGAACTACAAAGTCTTTCTTGGCATTAGTATTCCCAGTAATTCATCTTAAGAGGAATATAAGAGTGAAGGAAAAAAGACATGGAAATATTTAATTCTATGAAGTGTAACATTGGATTTTTTTTTTTTCCTCTTTAACCAGCTTTTTCATAGTCTCTGTAAATCATCTATGATATTCTTGGATTATTGCAAAACATGATCCTTGGACATCTGAAAGTTCAAGATGATGAAAATTTTGACTTAGGAAATTAAGGGTGAGAGTAGACTGGGAAAAATACGTGAAATTCCAATAAAAGCAATTAGTTCTGCAGAAGTAATGGGGATTCATTTCTCTATCACTCATTACTTCTGCATATGATAAATCTCAGAAGATATTAAGGCAATATGTATTATGCCCAAGCTATTTGATATATCAAAGTTGAAAATGTAATTGTTTGACTCCCCTAACATGAATAAGCTAAGTCCTTATGATGTCTCAGTGGAGAAATACCAAGTTTATAAATATTCAGCCACTGTAGAGTATAGGTTTACTACATGTAGAATTTCTGATAACAAAGGTATTAAATTGCTCTTCTGTTGATTGAATGGATCCTGGATGTGCCACACAGACACTACAAGCAGTAAAGATAATAGGTGAGTCAAAATAACTTATGTACAGCTTTAGACCACAGAAGTCGGCGTTTCTGTTATGTTTGAGTCTCCAAGTTGTACAAAAGGCAAAATGACTTGAATACAACCCTTCTCCCGTCTGGAAAAAATTACCCAGCTTTAAAACAAAACATAGCATTCTTTTAACTATTTTGCTGTTGATTTTCCTATTTTATATTTTGCAGGAAGTGGCAAGATATAGCTAACATTTCCAAAGACATTGTCTTGAAAGGAATGCATGTGGTTCTAAGTGAAACATTTCTCTCCGGTAAAAAAGGAGCTGTTGTGAATATGTCTGCTGGATAACATTTGCTCTTCCTTCTGAATAGTAATTTAATGTCCCAAGCCTTGTTTTTGAAGTTTTGAGTAGCTACAAAGTGCTAAAGACCTCTTCTGCCTTAGAAACTCTCTTCTTTAGGAAGAGCTCAGTTTTTAGAAACTCTAGTTCAGCCACAAACTGAGCTGTGTTTCCCTAAGAGAATAGTCCAGCAGTTTAAAGGCAGCAAGTTTAAAATATTGTAAACTAGATATCCATAAAATGAAGGCATATTTACTTTTGAAAATTGTTTTTTTAAAAGCTAGAAAACTTTTTAAAGTTTCTGTATTGGTTCTTTGTTTGAATAACTTTTTTTTTTAAACATTGCCTTTAGTGCTTAGCATCTTCTGAAATTCCTTTCTATGAGTATTCCCTTAAAGCAAACAGATTCATTCCTCATCTCAAGATAACCAAAGTAATGGAATTTTGGATCAAAATCCAGTGTTAATTTGGATTAATAAAATAAGGAGGAAATCTAACAAGTATACTGTTGAGTAGAGAGATCACTTTATTAATTGCACATGCTAGTCATGGTTTCTTTGATATATTCTTGAAAAGGAGTTAGTTCAAAAGTGTGGTGGTAAAGCGTCTTGTAAAAGGAAAGTCTTATGTATGTGGATTTTTCCTGTTAAGTCCTGTAAAAATAAAATATGGAAAAAAACACAAAACAAGGAAATTAACTCCAGTGGAAAAGAATAAAACTCCTTGTTAAAATATTTTAACTTTATACTCAAAGGGATTTAAAAATTTGCAGTGGATAATTATTCTCAAATTCTTTTTGCTTGTAGTTTAAGAGATCAGGAGCTTTGGTTACTCCATTGTTTCATCAGCATTACAGTTAAATTGATATGTATTCAGAATAAAATTTGGGGATTGTGTTGGTGGAAAAGGAAGGATATTCTATATGTGTTCCATGCAGGGAGGCAGGATGTCAAGATAGCGTTTCATTTAGAAAATTAAGAAATATTGATCTGTAGTAGATAACATTTGAATTAATAAACTTTCATGATTCATTATTTTTCCCAGGCTTTTGCTCCAAGCTTAAGTCAAATTTGCTCTGTTTTGTCAAGTGATTATAGACCAACATCTGACCACCTACCATCTTCTGTTTGAATATATGTTTTCAGCAAATAGTTAAGCCTGTCAAAGGAAGGACCCATAAGAAACACTGACCAAACAAAAAAAACAATCCTGCATTTTAGGGTCCATCTGTTAAAAATACATCACAAAGCTCTTTTCTCCACTGCTGAAGGAAAGTAATTTAGCCCAATATGTAGTATACATATCTATACTTATTTTAGTTTATTATAATTTCTTGAATGCTTGCTTTTGCCTTGGGATATAAACATAAATTGTTTAGTTTACGCAAAGTCTTACCAAGAAATTCAGAAGAGATTGCATGTGATCGGAATTAAATCTGTGTTGTTAGAAGGCAGCTATAAATACAAATTCCATTTTATTTTTAAGTGAGTTGAGGCTGCAGGAAGAATTTTCTTTAAAGATAATTTAACCTTTTAGAACCCTAGAAATACAAGTGTGAAAACAGGCACTGATTATGGAATTATGAACTGGAAAGCTGCTGTTATGTGGCTCTGGCTGACTGAAGCAGCATCATTTACACAGCTCCTTTAGCAAACAAAAAAACTGGGGGCAAATCCTGAAGTGCTTCCTCAGTTTTTTCTCAAGCAAAGCTTTCCTTTCTGTCAATGATGGGTGGAATACTTTGAAAAGGAAATATGTACCACTTCAATTAAGTCCAATTAGCTAGAAAGAGGACACTGGAAAATAAGTAAATGAAAATGTGGGAATCAGTAAATTAGGGCAATTAGCACCTATAAAGAAGTATCAATACACTGTCTTATGAAGACACACTTTTGCATGAATTTTAGCTTTGCTTATTAGCACTTATTAGATTCCTGACATTTCTCATTATAAGAATTGATTTTTAAATATTTATTGTTTATCATATTTTTTTTTTTTATATTTCTACTAAATCGTTCAGTCTAGAATTTAGCTCTTATATTGAATTCTTTTTTTCAACAGTTTCGGTTCAGCCAGTTAAAAAGCCATGTTGAAGAAAAAGCTTGTTTAGCTACATGAGAATAAAGAAATTGTCCTAGATTACTGAGTATAAGGAGATGTATTTGAGGATAGTAATTTGAGAAGTTCTTTTATCTTTGTATTTTTATGTATACATTTGCTACTGGAAGGAGATAACATTTCTGACAGAAGTGCAGAGAGGCCATATGTAGGCAACCTGAAATTTGAAGACGACCTTGGAACAGGAGATGGACTGATTGATCAAACAGGAGGATGAAGAAGAATGTGAGCAAAGGGGTCATGGGAAGGAGAAGGATGACAAACAGAAAGAAACTGGGGGAAAAACAGAGACTGATATGCTTTCCCAAATGAGAGATTAGCACTATTGGATAGTCAGCCCTGGGTTGTGCTTCAAAGACTTTAGGAATGGGTTAGATAGACAAAAAGAATGGCAGTGAGACAAAAAACAAAGGGTAAATGTTCTGAGCGGGACACAAAGCAATGTAAAACTTTATTATAATTTATGTGCACAAGCATAAAAGTGTAACATGCAGTTTTAATTCTATGTCATTTCCTAATTTTTCTTTTTTCTTTTCTTTTTGGATGCCTGAAAGAAATGTAGGAGTTTAAAGCAAATTGGAAAAATAAAGTTATGTTCTTCTGAGTGGTGTCATATGGATGCCCACTGTGTCCATCACTTTGATTAAAAATTTTGTATCTGTAATACAGTTTGCTGCTATTTAAAAAATAATTTAATTCATTACAATAGTAAATTGCCATTTACTTCTGATAAAATTACATGTGAAATTCTTTTCTACCAGATTTTATAAAGTAAGTGTGGATTTGAGGAGGAATAAGTTGTCTTCTATATTTTCAAGGAAATATTTCTTTGAGATTTTGTATCTGAAAAGATAGTATGGTATTTATTTGGATAACCTTCTCTCTCCATTTGCCTATTCTTTTCTTTCTGAGGTTGGAAGATTTACAGTAGACCAAACATTCTCTGTAGCCTTTTTCACTGTGGTGACTATTGCTATGAAAACAGGTATTAAAAGAAGCAGCAACCTAAAAATGTGGAAGACCTAATATTGCAGTACTCTTATTTGGCATGTATCAATCTGTCAGATAATATTATCTTAGTAAGTGACACTTCTGGCATTTTATGAGATAAGAAATAAATTCTAGAACAGTTTGGAAATATATGACAGGCTTCAGGAAAATCATGGCAAAAAAGGTATAATAGGATTTGAATATGTTTAGAAGATTAACAAGATTTTCTACATGTGGTTATTTTTTAAGGTTTAAATACTTGCCACAATATACATGAATTCTAATTTCTATAAAATTAGATATACTGGTATAGTCTATCAATCTTAACTGCCATTTGGAAAAAAATAAATCATAAAACTTTTTATTTCCACTATGCAATCTGTAAAGATGAGGATCTTTTGGCATAATTTGAGCTGAGTATCCTTCCATTGCTGTGTGCATACTCTTTCAAATATTGTATATTAAATGATAACTCCATTTTATTTGAGTGTTTGTGCCCCAGCGCTCTTGCATGAACACAATTTTATTTTTTTAACAACTCTTGTTAATCATCTTTGAAATTTGAATCACATTTGAACGATACCTCACAGCCCAGAACTTTCTCTGAATAATAGCTGAAAAATATGTACAGTAGTGAATTGTCTTCTGAACGTGTTTTCTTCTTCTTCATTGTAATACATTATACTTTGATTATGAAGGGTTGAGGTTATGAGACAAGCATTGTTTTATTGGCTCTGCTTTTTTCTTTTCGAAGCAAAGGTATTCTTGCTATCAGGCTTTAGGTTAATTTGGTGTACTCTTCTCACTACCTACTCTATCAGGATTAATAAAGTATGAGTAAAATAAAATGTATTTCAAAATGAGATTAGACTTGTCAAAAATGCAACAAGGGAACTGCTGACATGGAAGAAATCCTCAGTTAATTAATTGTATTATATTAATAAGTTATACTTTTTGAGGGAAATTTAGCAAAATTTGCTGCTGTACTTGCATGATACTGCAAATCATTAGCATATTTTAAGAAGCAGCATTCTCACCCTTTACCTTTATAAATATTTATGAATTATTTTCTTATTTGCTTTAGAGTAGATTTGCATAAAACATATTTGGGAATATGTAAGTGTATTGCATCCAAGTTACAACCCAGTTTGCGGTACCAGACCCCAATAAGCAGATATATACTGGTATATATAATGATAGTAGGTAAAACTTACCTATACCTATATATCAGTATAGGACATTAGAGTGATCAGTTCTCTATACCTGATTCTGAAGTAAGGTGCCTTTCCAGCTAGCTGGGTTTTTTTTTTTTTTTTTCAGTTATACAGAATCTAAAGACATTTCTGTCTAGGCTGTCAGTCATGATCAGCTGCAGTAGGTTGCTACACTGTTCTATACATGCTTGAGTCCTACCTTAAATAACCTTTTATTGCGCTTCTCGGTAAGTAATCTTTTTATAATTTGCTTGATACCATTAGGACTATTAGGCATTATCTTTATGCTTCTGAGGTTTCTCCTATCTTGTGTTACTACTTTTGTGTTCTCTGATTTAGTTTGTGTTTTTTTCCTTCAGAAGCCTATGAGATATGGCTTCCTAATAACATGACATTTATTAGCACAATGCCCTTATGTACACTTCCTTATTATCCTAGGGTTAATCTAGGGTCGTTCAGTCTACAAATATAATAGATCCATTAAAAGATTTCTGATAGATGGATAGACAGACAATAGTTCCATAGCTCCTTGTTACTAATTTATATTAGTTATCACATCATCTCTAGTCCTTTATAAAAATTGCTTTGTTATAGTGATAGAGCGATACAGTTCTTATGCTGGTAGACACTGCTGTTATACAAGTAGCAGCTGATATCTTGTCTAGACTTCCGTAATGATTATGCTGCCGTCTCATAAATGGCAGAATCGTAGAACAGTTTAGGTTGGAAATGACCTTTAGGATCATTGAGTCCAGCCATTAACCTAACACTGCCAAGTCCACCACTAAACCATGTCCCTAAGCACCACATCTACACATCTTTTAAAATCCTCCAGGGGCAGTGACTCAACCACTTCCCTGGACAGCCTGTTCCAATGCTTGACAACCCTTTTGGTGAAGAAATTTTTCCTAACATCCAATCTAAGCCTCCTCTGGCACAACTTGAGGCCGTTTCCTCTTGTTCTATGGCTTGTTACTTGGAAGGAGAGACCGGCACCCAACTCACTACAACGTCCTTTCAGGTAGTTGTAGAGAGCGATAAAGTCTCCCCTCAGCTTCCTTTTCTCAGCTGATTATAGTGAATAGTTCAGGGAACGATTGATACGCTATTGAAATAGTGTTCAGCAAACACTAGATGACTATTAAAAAGAAGGATATATTAAATGAAATTTCCTTGGGATTGTTGTGGACCCACAGTCCAAAACAATTTCACTCGTGACCTAAATGTAGAAGAAAACACGCACATTAAACTTGCAATGTGTTGTGAGCTGCTGCAAGTACCTTAAAATACATTATTAGAAATTGATATAATTTTGGTAAACTGAAGAGGTAGTTTAAAAAATGTGAAGAACTATAATAGGGACATGTACACAAAAAAAAATCAAATGTACAAACTTTCTTTGAGAGACTTGAAAAAAGTGAATACAAATTACTGGCCCTTAACAAAGGTCTGTAAGGTAGTCTTATTAAACCAGTGTAAAAGGTCCAATGGAAGTAACATAAATGTACATTTTAGCCTGAACTTGAGTGGGAATCTGTTCACTGACCTGGCTTGCTAAACCACAGTGAAGACTAAAAAACTTAGCAGCAGTAAATTTTGCTGTCATCTCAGATAGTATTTTAGAGATTTGTAGAGTAAACCACAAGTTTTATCAAGAAATTTTTTTTCACATATTTAGTAGTATCAAAATTAAAAATTTGAAAAAAAAATATTTGAAATTCCTGTAACATAGAGCTGGGATCAGCAGTTTGGAGTAAGGCACCACAGAAAACCTTTAGGTCGTTTGGAAATGTATTGAGGAACTGTATTCATTACTGGATTTAGTTGAACCTTATTTAGGATGTATTTAATGTGTGACAGCTAAATAGCTACCTAGAATTAGAATAGTTTGTGATATTGTGAAACTGCCCATGTGCAGGGAGACAGTATAGGTCTTCAAACAGATAGCTTTTTCTGAAGAGGGTGGTGGGACTTTATTTAATTGATCCTTTATTTGTTTGACCCTAAGTCTAGGAATGTGTACACTCAGCAAAAGTGTTCATACCTTGTATGGCAATATACAAGGGCTGGAAAAGCATTTAAAAATAAAAAGAGCAAGGTATTTGTCAGTAAGTGGATCCTATCATCCTCTCTCTACATTTGGTGATGTAATTGGTACGTTGGAAGACATTGTAATCAGTGGGCTAAAACGGGGTGGCTCTGGGGTATTAGATGAATATTGAGTTGCTCTAGCCAACTTGGAAATATCCGAGAACACTGTTCGGTCTGGCTTCAAGAGTGTTTTATTTGCATAGATTTGATGCATAGTATGAAGACAAGAACATCCCAACTTTTCTGTATCATAGAAAACTGTGTACATAAATTGCTTTTCGGTAAACAGTCCAAGTTTTTATCACTTCTGAATTACATAATGCTTCCTTTTTAGCATAAAAATTACCAAATTGAGGAAAAAAATTAAGACAGACAGACTGGATATAGCCCATACTGCCAGCACATCTGGAAGACAGTTATTCTGTAATTACCCAAGAGACAGAAAACTGGCAGCTTTACTGGTATTATAAATCCCATCACTTCTAAAGGAGTTAATGGATGCCCAGCTAATCAGTCTTTGTTATCTAGTAACATTCAGAGACAGCATAAAGGCCATAAAAATAAAAAGCAAAGGAAACTCATTGGTCCGGTACATTAAAATGTGTGGTTTTGTCTTTGCAACGTACTCCCAACAGACCTGTTGTACAGTGTTTAATTTGGTTTTAGAATGTGCAATGCTTTAGTTGTTCAGACAATAAATTGGTTCTGTAGATGGAATGGCTGTTGTGGTTAGTAACTTACCTTCTTTCATCTCATCTTTTAAGATGTACACCCGACCTACACTTAAAATGGTTCTATCAATTTTACCACCTGTTGCAGAGCAGTCTTGCCTGTAACAAGCTTTGTTTTCTCTATTCTGAATTTGACTGTAAAATAAAAGAGAACATCACATGTGAAAACGCAGAGTATTTCTCTCCCTTTTCTTTGAAGACAAGAACCACAAATTACTTACCTCTGGGTAGACTTAAATGAAAAAGGAATCAAATTCTATTGTTGCACTGTACTATCTCACTGGAGCAGATAACCTGAAAAATAAATTTTCTGAATGGCATAAATAACAGCCCAATTTGGAAAGGGTCATGAATATAATCAGGGACATTTTAACATTACCAAAATATAGTAACAGGTTAAAGAGAGAACTTCATATCCCATGAGAAAATTCCACTTTAAATTGGATTCTCAGTCATACAGTCCTTAGGAAATAAAAAACATACAGTACTTACTGCACTTTCCTCACTTTCTGAGGAATGGAGTGAAAAATAATGTTATATTGACATGGAGATGAGCAAGGGAATTCCTCTCTGAAGTTAATAAAACTCTATTATGGCTCACCAGGTCTAACACCCATTAAAGTATTCCTCATTCACAAAAAAAAAAGCCACTAGTTCTTCTCTTCAGTGCCCACTGAATAGCTTTCTTCAGATGTCCTTATGTCAGGAGCAGCAGTGGGTCACAGTATAGTTCTGAATATCTCCCTGATTTATTTTTTTTTTTATGCAACAAAAATATCTGATATAAGTAGACATAGTCACATATACAGAGTTTAAAAAAGAAGCAACTGGTTATCTGTTGGTAAACTTCAATGTCATATGGTAAGCTGCAAGATCATCTTCGTTGGAGTTCAGGATTTTGGACACCCAACTTCAAACACATAAATTTCATATTGTAAGGTAATACTATAATGATTCAATGATTCCATCTTTCATTATGTATAGCAACCCCTGCCCTGAACTGCACATTCCCAGACTTCTCAGGTGAGTGCAGGCCTGTGCTGAAGCACTCTCAGTCATCTGCCATAGTTCTTATGCATAGTTCTTCTTTTTTTTTCCATACATACTTTAGATGGAATATAGAGTGGTTCTACTGTCACCTGATTTAAGATTATAGCTGTTTTGAACTAAGAATCCACATCCTACAGCAACATATTCCTCAGTAATAGATCAGCTCTGCTCAGATGTAGAAATGAATGCTCTCTTCTGAATGACCTTGCTGCTCTACTCTGTTGTCTTCGTGGAAAGGTGGGACTGTCAGAGCATAGTGGAACAAAGCAGCAGAGCTGGACTTTTACAGATAGGCAATTGCATTTGCTGTTTATCTCAGCTCTTAGCTCCTCACAGGAGTGGGATGTAAGTAATAGCCTTGCTCATGCTGCTCTGAGTCATAGCAGAAAACTTCTTCAGAACAGAAAACTGTCAGGGAGTGTTTTTATTGTGTACCTTGTCATCCCACCTTGTTAGTCTCTTGTAGCCTAAGTGGTTGGAAATAGCTTTAGAAGAAATTTTCACAATAGCCAACTGGTTTTCAGTTGACGATAACTTCAGTTGATACTACCCATCCTCACTCAAAAATAGCGAGGCAAAATAGTCCAATTGCATTTTTCTGTGCTTTGCTGTCATGGGATACTTTTTTGTAGAACTGTTTCAAGGAACCACAAGGGGAGGTTTGTCAAATTTCTTTTAGTGAGTGTGACCGGACTGACTTTGAATGTTCTGCTTTCCATTTTGCACCATTTTTGAAGTCTCCAAATCAGATTTTTTTAACAATTATTTTTCATGTCCAACACGTGATGAAAGAAGGCTCATGTTATTTGAGATTATAGTTGAAAGCAACTTGAGGCGAAAACAAAGAATATAACATTTCTTTTTTTTTTTTTATCTGATGCTTAGATCAGTGACTAGCTAGGTAATTACTTGAAGTCTTAATTTATATAAAACACTCTGAGTGTCAAGAAGCACTAGAGATCTGTCTTTGGATTGCATTAATTGACTTAGTTCAAGAATTATTTTCCCACATCTGGCCATCTTAAAAATGCAGAATTAACCATAAGTTTACTAACCTGGATGTGAGAGGAGACTTCCTTGTTCTCACTGCAGAGCTCTTGAGAAGAAAACCGTGATTTATGATTTTACAGAGAGAGGGTTAATTTTTCTCCCTATTTTTTTTGCAAAGAGAATGTAAAATAGGAAAAAATCCTTCTCATCAGCCCTGTGGCACCATGACTTCATGTCAGCAGTAGTGTAGTTCTCTAGGAGTTCTGCCTGGGATATTATAGCCATTCAGTTCTTAATAGTTCACTTCAAAGGCCTGGGGGGAGGAGAAATGAAAAGTGCAGCAATTATTTTTTTCTTTTCCTCATGCCATACCATATCCCTGTGAGGGTTTCACATGCAGACAGTACATGGAAAAAATACTGCAAGAGAATAGATGACTATTACATATAATGTGGAATATCCAAGAGAAATTACGTTTCTGGCTGTCCTACTTCAACTGCTATGGTCATTAAAATCAGCGTGTCATATCACTATCCCTGTTTTCCTCAATTATAAACTGTGGTCACAAAATCAGAGGCCAGACTGATCACATTGGAAGAGCAGAGGCTTGAGCTATCTATGAACTTTACAAACTTTCTGTTTGTACATCTGAGTCATGTACTTTCTGTATTTTTTACAAATTTCTATGAGAACTTTTTGTTCATAGTGTCTTGCTTTTGAGCTTTTTATTTTCTGGCTTAGTATTATGCAAATACACTGTAAACTATTTTCACACATTTCTTCAGAACAAAAGTTAGAGTTCTTTATAGCAATAATAAGTACTATTTGTTTCAGATGGTAATCACCATACATCTCTTTGAATTCTAATACAGCAAAACAGATGTATTTGTTAATGAGAAGCCTCTGTATTCTCTGCCACTATAAAACAGCCTACGCTACTGTGCTACAGGAAGGGAGATGACTGAGAGGGAACTAATAAGGCTCATAATTAAATAGCTGTGCAGAATTCTGTGCCTGTGGATTGATGATAGAAATTGGTCAGTGGCTTCCTGACTTTAGTCAGAAAGTGTACCTGATTTTCTCCTTTCCCTGTGTTTTCCTTTTCAGGAAGCAACAGAGCAGCCACTTAGTTGTGCCACCTGAGATATGGATGAGGGAAGTGATCCTGCTTTAGAAATATGTAAATAATAAAATAGGTACAAGAGTCCTCCCCATCTCCCCATCAGCCAAAATAATTTTTTGTAAGTCTTTAAAGCTGGTGCCAGAAAGAAATGTTCTTGTGTTCTGGCACCAGCAGCACACTGAGGTAGGAGGCACCAATAAATGGTTGGGGACCGGAACACCTAAAACTGGATTTGTTGCAAAGGGCATCTTAACATGAAAACACAGCCTTAGAATAATATTAGGAACAGAAATAATTATGCTCTCTGCAGGGAGCTGGATCTGTTTTCTCTTGTGTTTGGTTAATATAAATTTAAAAATAGAAGAATGTATGAAATCCTCAATGTGTATCTCCATTTGCCACTAATGATAGAGAAAACACAATTTCATCACAATTCTTGCAGATTGGAGCCTTGAATCTTGAAGGGTTTTTTTTTTTTTTCAGTTTTAATGTTTGTCAGGGCTTTTCTTTTGAATATTTAAAATTTTAAAGACCTCTTCTATTAAGACTTTCTTGCTCTGCACCCATTCCAGAGTGGCCTCTGGTCATATCAGTGTAAAGCAAAAGCAAGTGAACGTAGCCGCTTTAAAGTAAAATTCATTTCTATAAAAAGGTTGGAGCATCCAATTTTTGTGAGATTAAGTATTGAATATTGTTGTCACTTGCTGTGAGACTAGAGTAAGACCTTTTGTTAGGTATTATAGTCTATCAGTAGTCACAATATAATCAAGTCTGGCAGGATTATCGAAAAAAAAAAACAACACACTTTTTTTTATTTTTGCAGGTAGTTTGCTTATGGAAGATTTACTGCTTGCCAGTGTAGATGCTTTAAGGATTCAATATATTTTCCTCAGAGATACCATTTTAATCCACAGATGTTTATACTCAGGCTACATAAAAGGAGCATTATTGACCAGTTAAAGCAATCAAATTATGACTTCTTTCTCCTTGTATTCCATGAGGAAGGGAATGATCTTCAAATGTAATGCTTGGTCATACTTTGTAGAAATGCTGCTCTGTATTGCTGTCTTTCACTTTGTGAAAGGGGCAGGGGGGTGAATCACACTCAGTATTTGAAATGAAACTGAATATTTTCATCCACATTGTAAGACTGAGTTCTTGTTCAGAATTCATCCTTTTTGGCCATATTCCTGGATTCATGAGCCCTTATTATCTCTGGTTTCCAGCACAGCTCTAGTGAAGGCCAACTGTGACCTCTTTTATTCATATGAGCGAACAGTGGCTCATGTGAAAATGTTTGTGTCATTTCAGTGTAGACATTACAGTGCATGACATTAATATAAGAAAATTCTACAGTTTCTTTTTACTAAGATTTTCTGTTCAAAATTTCTTATGAGAGCACAGTGAGATTCTAGACTCACAATCCAGAGAAAGTGAATGAAGACATATAAAATTAATGGAATATAATGTATTAATATATCAGAAATGGTGACATAAAGACCAGAAACAGCAAAGTAAATAGATACCAATTTTTGAATTAGTTAAATTCTGAAATTTACTTTATGTAACAGCCATACTGTCTGTCCAACTTAGCGTCCAATTAAATTAGTGGAAGACTGTTGGGTTAGTAGCAGTAAAACATTGCAGCAAATTCAGAGTGATACTTCTTTCCTCAGGTTCTGGTATTCAGTGTTTTCTGACCTAAGGTATTCATCAATAGTGTAAAGAGTGCTACTCCCTGGTGAGCCTTTCCATCTGAATTTGTCTACATTGGCATCTGGAACAGCTAGAGCAATATGTTTCACAAGATTATTTTTAGGGATATGAAGAGTACTTCCTTTATTATTTTATTCACTGAAAAGATAGTTTCATCTGATGCCCCTAATTTTTTGCATTATGAAACACTGAGCACTTATTCCCTATCCTTCTTCACCTTGCCAAGTCATGATTTTATGTGCTTACACAATCTCTCTCCTCAGGCATGCCTTTTCCAGACCGAGGCATTTCCATCATTTTAGTCTATCCCGTTACAGAAGTCATTACATACTTTCAGCAACTATTATTTCCCTTCTCCATACATTTCTGGCTGTACCATGACTGTTCTGAGAAGCAGTAACCCTAGTGCCAAAAGTTACATCGACATTTCATAATTTTACAGTACTTATCCTTTTCCTATTCACTCTGTTCTTTGTTTTGTTTTCGACTAGTTTGAGTGGTGTGGAAGCCAGGCTTACTGCTCTGTATTTCCACAGTTCATACCCAATCTCTTGGAAGAAAATTTTTGGTCACATTTCCTACTTATTACACTAGTAATGGGAGCCAATTTAAAGGCTAATTCACTTTACTTAATATTTTGGAATTTTTGCACTTGAGTTGCTCAGCTTTTTTAGAAGTGCTGTTGGGTTGTAATAATCTTTAATTATTCATTTTATTATTTTTTTCCAAAGCCTCTTTTACTAATACTTTCACTGAGGCAGCTACTTATTTAATGCCAGGAAACACCCAACCAATACCAAAACAGTGGTTTGGATGTCACTCAAGGTCCTTTGTAGATTGATGCAAAGAATTAACTTAATTGCTTATTTTACTTTTTCTTTTACAGCCTTATGTTATCTGAACATTTCTTTTACACACTGATAATCTTTTGGCCCTGCAGGCTCTCTGGCATTGGATGTTCTTTTTTTAAAGGTTTTTATGCCTCGAAATATTCTTTGATCTGACTTAAAATTTTGCACTTGTTAAAATTTACGCTTGTCTCTGTTTTCTTCAGCTGGCCACTCATTTAACTTTTTAAAGGATGTATTTAAAAAAATATTTCTACTATTTTCTGATTGTTAAAAAGCCAGCTTTATTTTGGTCCTTTTCAGTTATGTCATATATATTCAATTCAATGATCTACCTTAGTGGTTTTGATAAATTAAATTATTCTTAAAAAGACTTTAACTTTTTAACTGCCACATTTAATTTATATTTATTAACTTAAATACTTATATGTAGTTCATCTCTTCAAAATGGATGTTACCGAATAGATGTTTTAATTTGTTAAGTTTAATTATCTTGTTTCTTCTTTAAAGAACCATAATTTCACCTCCTATGTCATTCATGTATTTCTATACCGGAATATATTCAACTACTTATCTTTTTTAACACAATTTCCAAGTTGCCTATCATGTCAGTGTCCTCATTTGTAATTACCTATTTAATTTTCATTACTCTTAAACACTTGGTTGCTCTCTATACTATACAGGTTTTCTTAATACCTATCACTTCAGATATATCATGTTGAAAATGTCTGTTTCCTTAAAAAAAAAAAGTTAATATTATTTTTATAAAGAAGAGAGGTTGTTTTCTGATAGGTAAATGTGCATTTTTTTTCCCTTTTCAATGAGACACTAAAACCTCATAGAAAATCATTGCTCTAATGCATCATTTTCAGATAATTTGTGATACTCTTTGCTTCACAAAAAGAGTTAAAGTTCCTTAAAATCCAAACAGATTCACTAGCCTTTTCCATCTGTTTTTGCTTTGTACTGGAGACCTAGATCCCACAGCTGTGTTTCTAATTTTACTTCTATTACTATTAATGTGCGCTTAAAAGAAATACAAATTTCTGCTCAAAGGAAATGTAAATTGAATACATGTAAATATCCTGACCTGTACAAATCAAGAGCTAAGGGAGAAGTCTAGTTTCTACTTTTATTCTCTTTTTTTTTGCTATATCATCCAGTCAGTTACTTTAATAGCATTAGGCTAAAACTGGAGCAAACAGGAGTTTTGAGGAAAATATGAAACTAATATGGAGGGAGTTATCACTCCACAGGTATGAATTCCTTTCCACAGATGTGGACACAGATAGAGCAAGGGATGTCTGAAAAATAAATTTATATAAACTCTAATAACATAATCTAGTACTAAATAAGCATGCAAATACATGCTTAGTTTCTGATAAGAATGCCAAAGGAAGCTCTGACACATTTTGTCTTTTAATCTTCCTCCTTTATATCCTGTGAAAATTAGTAAGATTAATTAGCCAAGCCAAGCCAAGTACTTTCTGTAAAGAAAGTTTGCAATTGATGTTTATTATCTAAGTTTACAGTCAATGCATAAAAACCTTTTAATTTATAATTATATAAAGATAATGTTAATATTCTTTTTCTGTAGAAAAAAAAATGAGAAAAGAAAAAGTTATTAATGTTATTTAAAGTTATTAATGATATTTTTACAGAAAAAAACCTAAGGGTTTAGAACTTATGGTCATAAATCGGAACACGGCAAATCTTGCACTAGTATAAATTGTGTGATTTTATTAAATTAGAAGATATTAAGGAATAGTAAGCATGTAATGAAATAGCTTTTTATTTATACATTTAAAAGGAAGTTCCTTATTCCTTATCTATGCTGGACAAGGAACATAGTAGCATAATAGATTTTGATCCTATTAAAATTATCAGAAAGGTTATCAGTCATGTCACTGGAAAGGGATTCAGGTTAAAATATTTTGTGTATATAGCTAATAGATGAATACCAATTTTCTCCATAAAATACAGTAACAGTAATGAAGTTTTATTATTAAATTTTCATAATGAGCTGTCAGCTCACATCTGTTTTATGCTATGTGTTATTACTGATATTTGTCAGGTTGGTATTGTTAATGGAAATTCATGACTGGTCACTCATGCTTGTACTTAACTTTAGCTATTAGTAAGAAAAACTTTCTCAATCAATTCACAAATTACAGTTTTGCTGATGCTGCTGATTTCATGCTATGAATTTCTGCCAGTGTTAAGCTTGCGAAGCCCTAAGCTAATTGACTTTTTCAATTTCACAATTGAAGTAATATTGTGCCAACTTTCTTGGAACATTTTTTTTATAGAAATTCTTGCACAAAATTGTCTCATATGAATTGTTTGCCATCTGTTATTAAAACCAGAGCAAACAAACCACAAACCTGAAGTAAAAGAAATCTACATCCTTCATGCAGAAGTTGTCATGCAAGAACACCATAGAAACTTACATTGAGAATCACTCTTTTAATAACAGTGTTCTGTAACAAAGAAAGAAAAAAATCTGTAATAATGTTTATGGAAAATTATGCCAGTGTACACTTTCTGCTGCATATGTTTCCTCACCAAACCAAACTTGTCCTGGTTTTTGTTTCAGGGAAGGTTTTCTACACATTCACAATAGTTACAGTGTGTGAACAAAGTTTTACAAACTATTTCCAGCTGAAATAAAAATTAAGAATGCAGAGATTTAATATTTCATCTGACAAAAATGCAGATGCAAACTTTCGGGGAGTTTTGAATGTAAGTGATACAGTCTGCCAAAGCAGAGTTTGCGACACAGGCAGGATTAAGATTTTTAATATCTCATGGTAACATCTACAACACAGCCATGATTAACAGTAAAAGTAAGAATCAAATTATTTGATTTGTTTTACTATTAAAAATATCCTATTGATCCATTTTTACTATGTCCTTTTTCCTCTAATATTTCTTTTATGTTCCCAATAAGCACTTACCGCTATTATTCTTTTTATTTAAAAGGCAATTTTCAAATGTGCCTTCATCAGATAATAGCAATCCAGCACTAAATATTTGCATACATTTTAGTTTGTAAATTAATGTAAACCTTGTTACTGTAGCATGTTTTTAAAGTCTAGCTCAGGCAATATTCTAAACAATTAAAAAGTAGCGTTTCAGCTCTAGCTTCTGAAGTGAAATGCCAAATTTTAGAGTTGGTTTTATTGACTTTCCCTTAAGGGGCCTAGGTGGCTCAGACTGGGTTCTGAAATATGCTGATTGAGGAGTGGTCATAAGAGCTCATCGTAGAAAATTGTAGCATAAGGATATTCCTTCTCTCTCTATTGAATGGTTATTCAGAAACACAGCTTAATAACCCCTGGTTAGCACTAAAAATCCTTTAAAAAAAAAAAAAAATCAGCATTTTCTCCTTTAAAAAAAGTCAATAGCTAGCTTTTCTGTTATAATATCCTGAAGAAAACATTTATTTGTCAATCCAGACATAGATCTCCATTATTCTAGGTGTGCCATAATCTACACAGTCAAGTATAAGAAGAGGAAAGGATAGTTTCTGTATTTCACTCTTGCTTAATTATAAGTAAGAAAAATGTGTAGTGCTGTCCATAGAGTTGTTGTGTCATGGAAACTGGAACAGGCCTTGAGAGTTCATCTTAGTCATGTTCAATAACACAGTACGATCAAGTATTCCAAAGAATTCCTTGATGTTTTTCTAAGCTGTTTAGAAACAGATTTTTAGTCACTGTATTTTAATATTTTAAGATCAGGTGGTTTTTTTTCTTTTATGATTGGGGGGCTTACTTTGTTATAGTGTGGTGTTACCTTTTGTGTACTATGCCTTCCAGCTTGTTTTTGAAAGATATATGAGAAGATTTTTAAAGATGAGGCAGCATCAGAAATTATCGTTTAAGTTTTGATGTCTGAAGAATTTATAAACAGTTATTTACCTACAGAAAAGTACTATAGGGTTATCACTGACTTTCAGTTGAGAATACACAGGATGCATGATGGTGCTCTTCAGCAGCTTTAAAAAGGTGGGATAGTGAGTGTAGAGGTACACTTCTGCACGTTTTCATTCAATCTCTTTGAAGTCATTGCCTGCAGTCTTGTCAAATTTTGCAAACGGTAAGATTTAGCACAATGAAGCATTTGAAGAAAAGATAAATTACTGCAGAAAATGGGATTTGTTACTTTTGAATTGTCATTGACAGAAAACTCAGCCACTGTTTTTGTCAGGAGTTATGCTGCAAATCTTGAGTAAACAAAGTCTGAATTTCTCATTCTGTTTTAATGTCCCTTCAAGACTTTCATCAAGAACAGAGATGTGACTGCTTGGGTATTGTCCCAGTTCATAAACATAAGATACGTTCTGGATCATAAGAAAGATAAGTGCATCTGCCTCAGTTGTTTTTCTCCATCAGTGCCCTTAAACTGACAGGCAATGAAGAGTAAAAGCAAAACAAGTGTATATGATATTTTTCACAACTGGTGTCCCAACTTCTAATGATTTCTCACTCATGAGCTTTCCTAAGTCTTTCATGGTTTCCCTGCTTGGTAGTTCTTAACAGTCCCTACTCCAGTGCCTGTCCAGCCTTCCCTTGATACTGCTGCTGACTTTTTGTCCATTATACCCTTTTCCAAAAATACTTCTATGGCTTCCTACTCACTGCCAGACAAACCACCTCCTGTGACTGATTTGAATCTGGATCTTGCTGTCTTCTCCTACACTCAGTTCCTCTACTGGAGGAGTTGGTGAATAGTTTACCCCCAGCTCTCTCATACCACATTTTTTCTCATGTCAGAGATCTGTACTTTAGCCACCTACTTTCCTGGCCACGCCATCCCTTCTCCAGGCTGAAGAGGCCTCGTTGCTCCTCTGACAGGAGCTGTTTCCTACCTTTGGATAGCTCCTGTTTCTTCCTCTGACCCTTCCTATACTCCCTTTTGGAGAGGAATGAAAGACGCGATGAGCTTAGATGTGAGTGAACGATGGTCCCAGTGGCATAAAAATGCTCTCCATTTTTTTCTCTGTTGCTTTCCTAATTGCTTCTAGCACTTGATTTGCCTTTCTGACAGCTACTGGGCACTGAGCTGATGTTTTTACGGAACTTTCTATAGCGATGCTGAGGCTTAAAGCTCCTCATTTCCTAAAATAGGTGAGCCAGGTTCCCTGTCTTATGTTAACTCATGTGTTTTCACACTGAATCTTGTAATATTATTGCCATTGCAGCATTGCCAGTATTATTGCCATTAGAGTGCCTGGTTGCTCAGAAGTGCCTAGTGTGGTCCTCACAGCCTGCCCTAATCCCAGTTATCTCCAGTACCCTCTATCCAGTACCTCCATCACCAACTGCCTCACTGCTGCCCTCTTATGAGGCCCCCAGAGCTCCAGTGAGCAGCACTGGACCCAGTGAAGGCTCTTTCAGAGTTTGCTGCTGACCCTCCTCCATCATGAGGACCAAACGTGTGCTCCCACCCCTGTTTCCCATCTTTTACTCAACTATTTATCCATTCCATGATATTCCTTCTTACATTAGGTTTGCCTTGTTTCCTTAATAGCCATCAAAAGTATTTTGGAAATCCAAATATAGAGTCAAAATTTAGTTTAATACAGACAATTAGACAAATTGCCTTTGTATTTCAGCTTATATCCTATTTTCTCCCTATGTTCTACGGTGTAGTACCAGTATATGCTCTTTAGTCATGCACCTCGTTTCTTCTGAAATACTTCATTGGTTAGTGACATGTTTTCTGACAGAGGGACATTAATGACATGAGCTATATACTTATATCAAGGTTCAAACTTCTTATCTCAATTTAAACTGGAAAAAAAATTACAGAAGACTTTGCATTTCAGATAAATCTTTCTCTTCTTTTTAAGGAAAATTGATTGCTACTTTCATCCTCTAAGATCAATGAATTAAATACGGGTTCAGGATAAGTTTTATGCCTTTCTGACTGAAAGATCTTCATCTGTTGCATGAGATATTAATGCAAATTCAGTGTCTCAGGTAAAGATAGAAACAATAAATCTATGGCTTAGATAGATATATATTCTTATTTTCTCTAAGGATATAATGAATAAATTTCCAACTGTAACAGAAGTTAGTGATTGGGAGGAAGATTATTTCTGTTGAATGATAGCAATATTGCTAGAAACTATTTTACTTATTTTAGTGATGATATATGTATGTGGTTTCTTATTCTATATTAACTTGTTTTCATTAAAATGTTCTTCCAAAACTCAAGAGTTTAGCTTCCCAGCTTTTGGAGCATCCAAATTTACTAATGAAGTGCCTCCTTGGTCCATAGCAAAGTATAGCTATAGCTAAATATATTTATGTAAGCAATTCTTTAAGATAAATCCCCTGAAATACATGATGCAGAATCTATTTTATTGTGGTTTATATCTGCAAAAGCATTTGTGATTATATTAAAAAAAAAGGCACCCTTATATTGGAAGTTCTTTTTGAGAAAAAAAAAAGTGTTACTTTATACTAAACACTTAAATTCCAAAACAATGTAAAAAATTAAAAAAAAAATCGTAGATATCACCACTGAATATAGGAGTGCATTGTACATTGTAGAGGACTTGAGATTCAGGATAGGTAACCTTACCTGAAGAAATTTGGAGATATGAGTCACTTGGTTTGCCACTCTTGGAATTCAGGACATTTCTTCCTTGTCAGCTCAGAAATTAGTTCAACAAATGTTGCAATAGTTTTCTTAAATCAAATCCTCAGAAAATTAATTTGTCTGTGTGGAAATCTTTACATGCTCGGAGTCTGGAATAGAAAAAAAAGGAGAGGAAACCATTGTACAGATAGAGGAAACAATAATAGAATAAGACACCGGGGGATGGCGGGGTAGCTGAATAGATGTTTATATATTGGTCTATTGTGTACTCTTTTCTTCAAATAAAAAAGATAAGATTTTTCGCCTTGAACTGAAATGATTTAGAGAAGGGAAGTAGTATATAAGAATGTACATATTCACGCAGCTAGTTATTTTTATTAAAAATATCCATGGAATTTCATTAAACCTTCCCTGTCCCTCTGAATTTACTATTGCAATTGAAAATTCAAATTAAGGCGTCGATGCCTACATATTAGAACACATTTTATGTATAAATAGGATAATTGTAACAGACCACTCAAAAGACAGGAATTTTGTCCCTATTTATATTGTTCAGTGAAGCATAAGCAGCAGCACTAATGCTCTCAAGGAAGATAAAAAGCATAAAAGCCTGTGTACCTTTAAAATAATTGGCTTTGTGTTTGTGCATGCACAGCAGCCAAGGACTTAATGAAAACTTTAAAAACCTTCATTCATACAGTCTCATGGAGTGTAAGCAACCAGGTAGAAGACTTTGATAGACTGCCTCATTATAGCAGTGCCTGTGCTATTTAATCACAAAGCAAACAGCAAGCCAGTAGCCTCTTACAATGTAGAATGTAATTTTTCTATTTGAAACCTGTTTTGCACAAGCCAAACTCAATTGCTTTAAAAGAAAGCAGACACACCTGTTCCAACCTACTTATGCTGACTCGCACACATTTTCCTTACAACTTAGGATGAATATGCATGGTTGATATTCAGAGCTGTCAAAATATTCATGTACATCACTGTTTATTTAAAAAAAAAATCTTTTACTATAGAAGTTCTTAATAATTTCTCTTTGTCTCTCTGCTGCTTTTTCTCATAATGACTATTAACAAAAACCTGCATCACTGGTGCAGCTGTTGTGAATTCTTTGTCATCATTCTAGAATTCTGTATTTTTCCAAAATATATGCAAAAATTCAAATAAAAATATATTAGAATTGGATGCAAAGTAAAATAATATATTAAAAATAGTTGGTTTTTAATTTCTCACAAGGTGTATTATCATCTGCATTTTAAGAAGTCTATTTGAAGATGCTAATCAAATCCAGTGTGTAATGGTGCTATATCATAGACCTAAGTTTTTTCTTTTCAATCTTCATTTAAAAATATCATGTTAATAGCAATATGGAAATATTTACCAACTATTAAACAATTTCTTTTTCTTAATCGTGAAAGTGCTCTATCTTAATTATAGCACTGCAATTTCATCTTAACAGTATGATTAAACTTTAAGAAAATATGTAACTAAACCTTCTCTGATGAAATTCAATTTATAATATAATATTCAGCAAATAGAACCTTTCTTTCTGACTTACGCACAATTTGTATTAGCAGTATGAATGAGTGAATTTTACACCTTTCGTTCTGTTTTTCTTTTTTTAAAGAAAGATGTAAATAGTGGGCTACAAAGCCTGTTAAGTGTAAGCAATTTTGTACAAATGTATACATTTCTTCAGACCAAGAGCAGAATTCTGTCCTATGAAGAATGACAATAAAAGTCTGTGCAAGGAATTATATCCCAAGTAGCTTGTCAAAGTGAGATCCAAGAGTCTTATTTAACAGAATGAACTGAGTGCCAGCTTTCTGCAAAGAGCTGGGTTGTGCCCTACAATTACAGCAAGATGAAGCATGAATTATTTCAGTCATGACATTTGCTTGCATTTTAGGTGAAAGTTTGAATCGGCAGATATTTGTACAGCTATAGCTGTTTCTTGCAGTCAATCTCACTGAAGCTAAATGGAGCCTGCTTATGTTTATCAAGAGATGCTGTATGCAAATGTATGTATACGAGGAGGATGAGGTATAGATTAACTGAGTGATAATACCAACAGGATCCTTCTCTATAGCTACCAAAGTTCCATTGTCTGAAGTGAAGTAGGAAACACAGATACTTTTTCAGCTACTGAAACTGTTCAACATTATTAGCTTGATCTTTAATATGTTACTAACCTTGATCATGTGTCAAAGGGAAGCAGAAAAAACATGGAGGAAGTGCTGTATTCAGTTTTAGCAGGAGAAAGAGTGTCTATGAATAGAGAGTGCTGTTGGGGAGATAACCTTTCTGCTGTAAAGGTGACAAGTAAAATATGCAGAAGCTATTCCAGATCAGAGTAAATCAAATTGCTAAAGTAAGCAGGCTGCCATCTCTGCTTTTCATTTTGACTAATTAGATACCTAACTAAAAGCCATTATAATTTACACAGTCATTTTTCCTTTGCTTTTCTTTCTGTTCTATTTTGTTTGTTGTTGCTTTAAAAAAGATGCTGAGAGAATTACAAATACTATGTACTCTTATGTAAGGCTTGTCTGTTGTGAATAGTTACTCAGTATTTTTGTTTCATCTGGAACTAAGCTTCATAGGACAGAATAACTTATTTCAGATTCAGGAAATTAATAGCTATTTTGCTGTATTTTAGTATCTACATATGTGCCTTCTTGTTTTCATTATGTACTTTTTTTTTTCCTAAAATGATATGTACAAAATACATATCATACCCAGGGCCAGTTTGTGGACTGGACTCTCACAGCGGCTCTTTGTCCTGTCAATATCGGCATTTTTCAGATTGCAATAGAGATTTGTATTTTGTGTCATGAGAAAGCAGTCCTAATAGTTGTCATTTATCATCCAAAGAGGGACATGGATCTCAAGAACAAGATGTTTCCCATTAATGCTTCAGCCAAATAACCATCTTTCTCTTGCAGAAAGGAAACTCGCAAGCTCTGTGGACTAAAACTCTTAGAGGGTCAACATTTCTTAGCGGCTTTCAGTATATCTCTGCCTGCAAACAGAAAGATCGTGATTGTGGTCTTCTCGAATATATGTAATGTTTTCCATTGCTTTAAATGAAGATCATACCAAAAAAGGACATCATTATGCAAGAGACTAAAAAAAAATTAATGAAAAGTTTGAATGTTTAAAAAACGTCCATTTTAGTATTTGAAAAAAATTGAAGTTTCAGATCTGGTTGCTTTTGTTTGCCTGTTTGTTTTGTGGAAAACCACTGGAATTAAGTGACTACAATGAGAAATGTTTGCAGAGCTGACAGATGGGAAGTTTCTCCTAATACTCCTTTTAAAGAAATACAATTCCTATGGGAATTATTTTTAATAAGAAATTTGAAAATAGTTGTAAATTTAAAATTTAAATTTATGTTTCTAATTTCCAATTTGAATTTAAAATTTTCAAACATATTTTATTTTGCATTTATTAGACAGGAAAATAAATATTTAATTCATATTTTTTCTTTTCCTGGCCTTCCTTACAAAATTCATGCCCACGATACAAAGTTTAGTTTGACCTACAGGTACATGTTATTGTGGGAGTCACATAACTGCAATATAAGACTCTGCCTTATGGAGAAAATAATCGCAGCCTGAAATGTAACTTAAATGAGGCAGAGGCAGTGCTTCCCCACGGGGAATGAATTCTAAATCTGCGTGTTTGGAAAGTGAGAGATTTCCAGTTACTTACTTCAAAACTGTTGTTATGTAACTTTTAGAAACTCAGTTTTTCATCTATTCTGAAACTAAACCAAGCTGAAAGACAAGGGGAATAGATTTCCTGAAAAGCTTTTACAGCACCTAGCATGTTGACCGTGGTTACTAATAACTAGCTTAACTAGGGACTCATTGCTAGAGAGTGAAGAACATGGCAGATACTCATTATCCTTTTAATTTCGTACTTAATGTTACTTTAATGATTCTATAATTCAGATACAGTATCAACACTACTTTTATGAGGTAATTATTCTGTCACTGTGTTAGTTTGCTGCTTGTATGAGTTATTGCTTATTTCACAAAATAAAGCTGTATCTGAGATTACTGAGGTGAGCAAAGGAAGCAGGCGTGTTCACCTAAAGGTTAATGATAAGGGACCTGGATAATTTAGTCCATAACTCTCTTTGTTACTCTATTCCTGCTTGCAGTGGATGCCTGCACAGCTGCTCTAGGGGTCATAGAAACTGTAATAATTCATTGTACACACCCAAACACTTCTCTGAAACTGAGTGCAGCCACACTGATTATATTAACTATATTTTAACTATTGAAATCCTCCTTTAAGATAAGAAAATGTAAGCTTTCAGAGTTAAAAATGCCATTGCCGTATTACTTCCTTGTGAATTTTAAATCTAGTGAAATTAGACATTTAAAGTTGTATACAAGATTATAATAGTCAATATTTAGTGATTTGGCAGAAGCACAGTAAAGAGTGGAGGTAATACCCATTCCACCATCCTGTCCCTTCTCAAAGTGCGGCTTTGGTAGACTGCTCATACCAGATTACATAAGCATCTTTGTTATACTTTGGATATTTTCTGCATCTTTGCTGATATTGCTTAAGGTGTGCTAATTGCTGTCAGTTACTGTAATACCAGGCACATGTGAGCTTGGCATTGGGCAAAGACAACCAATTTGTTTTATGTAGGACACCTAACAGGCAGCAGATGGTAATAAGCTTCAGTCAACACCAAGCTGGGCAGGATTCACACCACCACACTAGATGTGGAAAACTCAAAATCCCTTGGCTAATCCCATGAGCCAGCCATTCTCCCTAATTGTGTCTTTCCATAAGAAGATGTACTTTACATGTTCCAGTCTGAGCTGAACAAATAAACATCATTTAATGTACTGACTGTAGGATTTTAGTAATCTATTTATTAGTTCCTCTTTCAAGGGAAGTTCTAATGATGTGTTTTCACTTAAAGCAATTAGAATGTATTTTTAACTGGGGAAATTACTTACATTATAATTACAGAGCCTTATGTTGTACTTTTAATGATTTTGCTCTTTAGAAAAATGAACAGTGAGAATCATTTTGCATAAAGTTATTATCTTGCTCTCAACATAATACTTACTTCCTTCTCAGGCTGTTGGGTCACCATAGCTGTCAGATCAGGGGCCTGTGTCTTAGATTGAAATAATAATGAAAAAGATGAATAAATATTTACAATTACATCAGTAGTACCTGAAATAGCTCTTCTTAATTACAGTATTTGAGTCTTCGTAGAGTTTTGAGGCAAAGCCAAAGCTAAATATGTGAAGATTTTACTGCTGGTTTTTATATTTATATTTCCCAGTGTTGTATGTCTAAAATTGAACATTAAATGTAGTACTATGGCAACAATAAATCTATGAAACAGTACAGGCAAGCATGCCTTGTCCTATGTGTTCAACAGATAGGGAAGATAAAATACAAGGCAGGGGAAATGCAATCCCACTCCTTAGAGTAAAGGCAGAAAGGCCAGGAGGAGTTATGTGACACATCTACTTTGCATAGAGCTGGTTTGCAGTCTTCGGAGAAAAGTGGACAATGACAAAATAGTAGATATGGAGCATGGCAGGTGGGTCTTCAGCCTTGTGTACCCACTGGTTCGCATGCATGCATTGTGGTAATGGAGGAATTGGCAGCAACTGTGGACTTTATTTGGAAGCTGGGAAAATTATTTAAAGGAAAATTTAATCCCTTTTTTTTTTTTCCTCAGCTGCTATGCAGACTCTTTTTCTAAGAAGGCTATTTGAGCAGTTCTTGCAATGTTTTTCTGAAAGCACTTTAAGGAAGCTAGGTACACTTTCCAAACCTTGAGTCTTTCAGCTGGAGTGGAAATTACTAAAATCCTTGATAGGCAACAAAATAGAAATCTCACATTAGTCAGGTTATCTGAATCACTCCTCTGTACTGAGACCTAAAGAAAAGGAAGATGAACTATTATTCTTCTCTTTCATTGCAAGTTATCCCACATTAACAGTCCTTACTAGGTCCCCTTTCTGTGAAAGATACTTTTCTAGAAGCAAGCAAGTAAAAAGCATAGGTGGTACTGTGTTGTAAAAGTGAGACAGAATAGGAAAAGTTTAGAGATTATGGCCTTACCACCAAATAGTTGAAAACATTAGTCCTTTGACAGTATTATATTACTGCTGTTATCTCTTAGGTAAATACTTGCACTTTTGAGATGTTTCACTGCACTGTGTACATGAATAAATGACACTCCGGTGAGTTTGGCAGTCTGATAGGAGGGATGTTCTGAACTCTTGGAATTTCAAGCAAGAAAGTAGAGAGCGCTGCTCCTTGCTTTCCTAGACAGGACAGGTGGGAAATGCACTGGAATGAGTGGAGGTGAGAGGGCAGAGTTTGCACACCTGAAGTATGGGACTGAGTGCAATAAGAACAAAAGTAATGGGGTTGAATGAGTTCATAGTGCTGAGCTGAAATTGGAGAAAAAAGGAAGGTGAGAGGAGGAGGTAGGGCTCAGCAGATGAGGAAATAGGAGGGGTGCAGTAAACATAGTAGATTCATACCACAGCTCAGATCTCTTCCAAACATCGTCCTGATATATTAAGAATAAAGTTTAACTTCACTTAATGTTTTTGTTGAGATTTCCTTGTTAAGATGTGAGTTCAGAAGAAGGAAAGTATGGAGCTTTGATTCAGAGCAGTTCTGTAAAAAGCAGAGGAGACTATGAAAGACAGAGCACGTGTTCACTCTGTTATTAATTTTTCCTCCTTTTACTTTCTATTACAAGGCTGCTGTTGTGTACGCAACTTGTCAATGTCTGTTATATTTGAAATACTCTGATAGGAGCACAGTGATTTGTTGGCTTGGCTGTATTGAAGGCAAACAATTTGTACTAAAATAATTTTTTTTTTTATTAGCTTTAACATTTCTTCTGAGAAATATACTCCATGGAGCATTCTTGGAAAAACATACAATTTTAAAATTTCATCAGCATTCAGGTCTCTTGCTAAAAAAAGATATTAAGTGGTTTTTTTGTTTGTTTTCATTTTACTGATCTCTTCAGCAATTATAATTGTTATTAATGAGGTAGCTTTCTTCCAGAGCTTTTTTGTTTGTTAACTAATAATGAAACATATACTGTCATGAATATCAATTTGCTGTTAGTGTTGTCTAGTAAACAATGAATGTCAGCACTAGGCAAAGACATTTTATAACAACTTCATGACCAAAAACTATTATGCGTTGTATTCTTGTATCCTCTAAGGCCTACACTGAGTGCTACTGCAGTAAAAGGATGTGAAGAAGTCATCCCTTATTTAGACAATCTATATTGTGATACAAAAGATATAAGGAATGAAAATGAATAATAAAATCAAGCAGCTATTTTGAAGTAGTTGTCCATTCACTGAGTTTTACTGGAACTAACTAAAGAACTTCTATGTTAAAATTGAATTAAAAAAAAAGGAAAGAAAACCAAACACTTGTTTGTGTCGTAATTCAGCCCCAATCAGGACCAGACTACATAGTCTCTCTTTCGCTCCCCTCCACCCTCCAGTGTGACAGAAGGGAGAATTACTAAACAAACAAAAAAAAAACACCAGCAAAAACACATGGGTTGAGAGGCAACAACAACAACAAAAAAACAAACAAACAAAAAAAAAACCCAAAAAAACCACACCACCCCAAAAAACCCCAGCAATAACAGAAGAAAACAAAACAGTGATAGAAAACAGTATAATAGCTTATAACAAACCTCCACACCTAACTTCTTCCAAGTAACAGGAGACTCCCTTCAGCACCCTCCTCACTTATATACTGAGCATGATGTCAGCTGGGATGGAATAGCCCTTTGGCTAATTTTGGGTAAATTAACCCCAGCTGTTAGCTAATTAGTTAATTATTCCAGCTGGGTGCCCCAGCCATAGGGGCCACCAGCTCCAGTTCTCCTCCCAGCTCAGGTGAATATTTAGTGTATCCTACCCAGAACTAGGACAGTTTGTTTTTAAAAAGTATTTGTGTCAGTATTCTAGCTGAGGGTATAGAGCTTGGTCTACTTTAAAAGAGCAATGAGTTTGAATTCTTGACCAACATTCCCTCAGCCTTGCTTTTTTTTCAGCTTTCAGTTACAGTGATGATGTGTGGGAAATTGGTATGTTGATATTGAAATGACTGTGATGTGACCTGTTCAGCATTTATGCTTCATTGACAGATCCAATACAAAGAGACAAATGGGGGAGATATCTCTAGGCTACTGTATCTACACAAGGAAAAAAATAAAAATACACCAAACTTTGATATTAATGATGAGTTAATTGAGATGTTTTTTAATACCTCAGTATGTTCAGTTGTGAGTTTTTTTTTCCTATAGCTGATCAGTTAAGCATTTGTCTGAATTTTGAGATGTTCAGGTTCTGTGCCTAATTCAAAACGATCAGAGACAAAACTATTTCAACGTAGGAATTAGGGCACTCAACAGGAATGTCAAATGCAGCAGAGCTTGCATAAATACTCTTTTGTCCTACCTTTTCAGTTCCCGTGAAACAGGATGATTGTTCTCCAGTAAGCTGTAAGCACAAGTTCTCCTCACTAGATTCAAGAAATTAGCAAAGTCACGAAGGAAGGAACTACCAGCAGCCATGTACTTTGAAGCTTCTGGTTGGGTATCTGTGTGTGTTCATGCAGGGGAAGGGGTTCGGTCAGACATTTTTTTTGCTTGCTTTGGAAGGATTAAGGGAGGGCAGTACTGTCTAACAATAAAAGAGGGAAGATAAATTGTAATTTCTGAGACTGTTACACTCTGCTTGTTTTGCTGCAATGCAGGAAATATCTGTCCTGTGGGTCTGAATAGGACCATTCATGTATGAGATGAGTGATTTTTAGGGATTGTCCACTATTGTCACATGAGGTACTTCTAATACAAAATGTGTGTCTGAGTCGTAACTCTCCCCTGAGTTTTCCTGAATGATAATTATCATCTATTGGTCATTTCTGGGGTGGCTCATTTTTCTGCGGACAGCCATGCTGGCCTTCAGCCATGAGGCCAGATGCAACTGCCTCCAAGTAGAGTGGGTAGCTGGCCATCTCACAAGGTCACAAGTGTTCTTCCTTGCACCTCTCTTTCTCTTCCATGTTTTAGTATTACTGCTTGAACAGATGCAAAGTTTCAGGTCCAGAGGTGAAATTATTGCTCATAAACAAGACAACTGAAGTGACAGCTTTCAAATCACTGAGGTATAAGCTGCCATTTCCACTGGCAAAATTCCCCTGTTCTCAGACTCGGACCATCTGGGAGTCTTCTCTGAAGAATAAATGTTAATTATTTCATTCTAGCTGAAAAATGACAATAAAAATTTACTTCTCATTTCCTTCTAATTCTCAGAATCCAAAGTAGTCCATCCAGTTTGTATGTAGCTGTGAAAATTTGCTTCACTCGGGTGTGAGGAATACTTACATATGAGCAAGAAAACAGAAGTAAGGTAACATGAAAAGAAGGACAGCCAATCTCTCTTTAATCATATATTTACCACTGTCAAATTTTCTTAAAGGAATCTACTATCAGGAATGGAAAATGTTTTTTTAAACTTTTTTATCACTTCTGGTGCATCTGACAATCTGTCAATAGCTTGAAGCAATTTACTATGCTTGCCTTCAGCAGTACTTGTAGTTATTTAGATGAAAAATGAAAGAATCAACATCTAGTTTTTCATCCTGGGTGTCTTCAGACAAAAAAAAATTTGCCTTATTCATTCAGCTACCATTAATTGCAGATGACATGCAGGAAATTAGTTTTCTGGAATGCTTAAAAGCCAATTCTTTTCAATTCAAGCAACGATTTACATCTGTGAACTCACTCCGATTTACATCTGTGAACTCACTCCAATCTCAGACACTTAGGACTCCTGGATTGATAAAGAAATTGTTAGAAATACAAGAGGGAAGTTTTAAGATCAATGAAATTTCAGCTTCTATGATTCTAGTTTGCAAGGTGTTAAGTACCTTTCTGAAATCCACAGAAAGCAGTCGATTTGAACCTGTGACCTCTCTCAAGTCTTAGTTGTGGTGTAACCTTCATGATGGATGTTGTCATCAAAACCACTGCTACAATAGTGGCAGGACTATAAACACTCTGTTCAGTGCTCCTCTTAAAATGTGACACGGAAAAGGGAAGAAAAGTGCCATTACAGAAAAAAAAGTCTTAATTTAAACCCCCATATATTGGCCATATACTATTTCTTCTCTAAAATTTACCAAAAGGTTAATATTTAATGTGTCTAGTAAACAGGTTATCCCAGACTGAGAGTAGAAGATACAAGTTTTTAAATTCCCCAGAGATCTCTTAATATATGCATCTTGATGATTTGATCAAAACTTCAAACACTTGTGAACAAAGAGTATACTGTATAGTGGAAAATAAAAGCACACATTTTTGTAATAGCAGCTAAAACTGTGATCTCAGATATGGAGTAATTTCTTTCTCTTAATACTTTCAGAAGAATGGAAACTACCATTGCAATCTAATTTCTATTCAGCTGTTGTTCGGAGGCTGACATCTGCATGCATGTTTTGAACTATGCTATGTTTAGACTGAAGAGATGAGGTCAGAGAATTATGTGACTTGGAGGCATAAAGCATAATGGATTAAAAAAAAAAAAGAAATTACAGATTCTTACTCCAGGCGAAGCAACACACTAAACTAAACATTTCTTTAGAAATTACTAAACCTTAATCCAAAGACATTGTAATCATATTTTAGAGCTATACAGTGGGCCACAACCTTTGATAAAAGACCCTTACTTTAGTTGATTGACTTTTTTTTTTTTGTTTTCACTGAAGTTAATAACATGTATGCTTTTTAGGAAGTCCTTTATTTGGAAGGGAGAAAGTTGAATTTCAGATCTTTCTGCAGTCTTAAAAGAGGAAAGAGCTGCCATCTAAAGTTACTTCTCCCAAAAAGTGATGAGAGTTTTGTTGCTGAAAAGATGGTAGCAATAAAAGAATGGGGGAGGGGGAATGGAAAGAGAAGACTAAGATTGGCTTGGGAAAAGCACACTATATTAATGGTTTCTACAGTTTCAGAAGTAGACCTTGATAGAAGACTGCTTTGATACCTTTCAAACGTTTACCTTTACTTGAGAGTCCTGTCTCCAGGGTCTGCAAGTGGCAAAACCTCTTGTAGGCTCTGTGGACCAATTTTACTCTGCCTCATTGAAGTCCAATTTTAAAGAGAATAAAGGGCAAAACTGAGAAGAATAAAAAGGCTATCTCTTTAGAGAAAGAGCTCTCCAGGTTGTTTTTCCTGAGAAATGATTTGCAGAGAAAAAGGTAACTAAACTTGTCTCTAAAATAAAATGTAAGCATTTAAAGTTGCGTTTAGTCTTTAATTCATGTATTCATAAGATCATGGAGGTCACCTAGTCCAACACCCCCGGGTGGGACTGTTGACTATTAGTATGTCATTTTAAAATAATCTCAGCCATCTTATCAAACCTGTGCTGTTCTCAGTTTGCAGGAATCCTCTGCAGCAGTAATGAAAGGGATACTAAAATAGATTTCTTAATGTAAGCACTCTCTTATAAGACACACACCATCTCTATGAGAGTTCTAAGAAATTTTAATCACCAGTGCAACATTGGAAAGAGTGCTGCCTTAAAAATGCAGAACTTCAGTCAGCAAAGCTTGCATGTGCTATTTTTTTAATAGCATATACTTTGTTTAAATCCTCTGTTCTAATGAATTTTCCAATCAGGGTGCTTATAAATTAGGTAAATTTTGACATCTTCTGTGCCTTCATTTTGAGTGAATACATTCCCCCGTAACAAAGCTTCTGAGTAATGGTGTACAAACACACACTCTCAGACATTTAATCATGGGTGTATTTTTGGGACAAACACACACTTATGTAAGTGACTTGCATCTCTGGAGAAGTGGTGCAGTGTCTTTATAAGGAATGGTGACAAGTATGCTAACATAACATGCACAACCTTAAAGGAATTAAATATGTGTTGTATTGTGTTACAGAATTAGCTTATGGGTCACTGGGGGATTATTTATTTTTTTATGATTTGCTTGGTTTCCCTAAAAAAAAACCTCAAAGGCTTATTATTTTTTTTTTTAATAGATTAAGCTATTCTTTTCTATTTGTAGACATAGGGGAAGGGAAGAGAACTTTTAAAATGATCCCATTTTAAGTAAGCACTAAGACTCAACGGCTGAACTCAAAACATGATCTAATCCAGAGTTTGTGATGGACAAAAAAATACGATTATCTGAAGGAACTGAGAAGATTTTAGTTAGTCCTAGTCTAACTACTTCTTTGGGTCCAAGGGTTTTATATTGCTTCAAATTTAATTGGAGGTTATTTGAAGATGTCTGGAACTAACAATTAAGATTAAAAAATTGTAGCCTTCTCACAATTTCTGCATGCATTCTGTCTCTGGTTGGTAGGAATATTGCTCTCACTCTGTTTTGAGATGCAGATAAGTAAATAGCAAACCCGTCATCTGCAAAAGTTGACTGGAAAAGTTTAATATAAATAAGACATGGAAACCATATAGTGAACAACTATGCTATTACTTTCTTAAAAGTTCAGAAAATGAAAGTACTTAAAATCTCCTATCTTCAATGTCTGTACCATTAAAAATTACTTTTTAATTATGTTTCTGTAGACTTTAGAAACAAGAATAGAAGCATTAAAAAAGACTGCAAAATATTTTAAAACACTTCAAATGAAAACAAACGTTGTTGTAGAATGAATTCTGCTAATGTTTTATAGGAGACTTCAGTTATGGAAGTAGGATGGCAATAAACAGTCCTCTGTGGCATTGCACAGTATATCTCCTGGAACATATCCTGTGAGATAATTACTACTGCTAATTATATTCTTCAATTGATACTAAAACCAAAAGAATGGAGACTGTTCATAGTAGAAAGGAATTCCTGTCATATGCAACAATAGAAACAGCAGCAATAATGGAGGTAAAAGTAGAGAAAAACAGAATTCTGGGAAAGTAAAAAATTTTCCCTGTAAGTATGGCAGATGTTCCATTGTGAGTCAGCTCCATTTATGTACTACTTTTTTCATTTTTAAAGTCTTAGAGCTTAAA
This sequence comes from Tetrax tetrax, assembly GCA_009806455.1. Taxonomy (NCBI): domain Eukaryota; kingdom Metazoa; phylum Chordata; class Aves; order Otidiformes; family Otididae; genus Tetrax; species Tetrax tetrax. The sequence goes on along the minus strand of WHYT01014522.1, from coordinate 103,722 downwards.
TCCATCATAAACCTAAACTGAACTAATTTAAAGTGGTTATTGAAAGATATTTAAAGTCCAGCAGGGCACACTTAAGAAGACTTGAGGGAAAACAATAGGAAGCAGGGACTTGTTAATATGAAAGGTAGAAGAGCCGAAGGAGAAATTACACACCATGTATTGTCTGAAAAGAATGGAGTTGGATCCTTCTAAAGAGAAATAGAACAAAAGACTCTGCCATCAAAAGGTACAGCATCTTCAGCTGCCGAGTGTCACAGTGCCTGTCTTGCTGTGACCTGATGCTGTGAGTTCACTGGTGAATGCTATATTGAACTACCATGTCTGCACTGGAACACATCTTCCTGCTAATAAATTCTTCATAATATATGTTAAAAATACAAAGCCAGTAGAAGAATGTACTAAAACAAGTGATTTGGAGTCAAAAGCAAAAATCCATTCTGTCAGATGTTACCTGCAAGAATTAAAATTTCTGCTGGAACAAGGCTCATAAATTAAATCACAATAAAACCTAGCTCTCCAAAGCATAATGGTTGTACGTTAGCCACTAAGCACCTATGAAAAAAAGAATTATGAATGTGAAATGTTTGATATTTTTTTTGCCTGCTACTTCTCAGGAAGGAAATTATTTCTATCGTACTGAGCCAGTATGATGAGGACAAGAAAAACTGTCAGACTTCAAATTTCTCCTTGGATATAAATAGTGTGATGGGTGGAGGAGGAGATCAAAAAGTAGCAGGCACCTATTTGCATTGCTTTCTACAACTGAGGGAGGCAGGGCTCAGTGACTTGCACATTTCCTCTCATTCATCTGTGTCCAGCCGTTACCTGACTCTATTTCAGTTGATATGCAAGGTAGGACATCTTAAGTGCAGACTTTAAAACAAACAAGGAGTGTGTGTAGCAATTGTTCATCTGCAATATTGGACTTAGATCTGTTAGTATACTCGCAAGACTTCAATGTCTACATAAAAAAAAAAAAAAAAAAAAGAGTTGTTTGGATAGATTTCTGAGATACTGGAAATGTAACTGTGAATTTAGAGTCCTGTTTATGATGTAAATACAACAATACATCTATTGGACCAAAAAATATATTGATTAACATGCAGAGAGATTTACCTACTGCTGTCAGTATCTATTATCTCACATGTATAGGTGATGTAAATATAAACAGCACCTCTCAAACTCTGAATCATTCAATAAGGATGCCTGGGATTGTGATTGTTCATTTATGTAATTCTACACTTAAAACTTTTCCTTCCCATCTCTCCTCCCCACCCCGAAATCAGAAACTTTAGTTCTAAGGTATTGAAAATAATTTGAGAATTTTCCCTGTGACTTCATTGCAAAACAAATACATCAAGAAGACACGCTTTCTGTGGACTCTTGATATGTAAGAGTACCTGTGGTGAACCAGTCAACTAGTGTCATACACATAAATTCTAACAGTGAAGAAGGTCAGAATTCCTCATAATATTTTTTGCTTATTTCACTGTTGTAATAATAAAAAAAAAAATTACAATGAAGTTGTTAGTCTATTCTCTGACAGTCTCTGTATTTATCATACAGAATTTGGCAAATTTTTTTTTAGTTCATGATTCATATTATGTTCTTATTCAGAGTAGCTATTAATAATGATGATCATTCTATGAAAACTAGTGGGTATTTTTCATAAAATCTGCATATTTTATTTTGCAATTATAGTTTTCTATTGACTTTTTGCATGGAAATATTGCTTAACAAGCAAGCTGACTTGCTGTGGTTTTGTGAGTTTACTCGTTACGATCACTATACAATAAAGTAATCTGTATAAATACAATATTATACAATAAAGTGTATCTGTAACAAGTCTCCTACTTTTTAAGTCTGACAGCTAAACTCTCACTCAGACTTCACCACTGAACTATGAATAACCAATTAATACTGCAAAGGCAAATTTTACTCCGGTAGAGTTAATACTAAGGAGCACACAACATTATCCCCTTTCCTTCATTTTGCATTTACGTTAGACTACATATTACGACTTCAGATCTTGTATCTGAGACCATCTCAGCAGTCCCGGGAAATGAACAACACAATTTTCTGCTGTTGACCTATCTACACTTTTAATACTGCAAGTGAGAAAAGGGACTTGTGTTAGCTAATATTTAACCAATGTGCTAAATGCTTGTGCTCTGGATAGGGTATCACAGGTTGTCTGTTTGATCTGACCAGAAACGCTACAATATTTATTTTTCTCTTCTACCCACTCCTGCCCTCAGGTGATCTTCAGAGCACAGAAAAATCAAGGTGTTTTCTATTTATATACAGCTGATGAGAATATCAAAATAAATAGCATCAGCTGGGCAGACTAATAATTTTCTTCTGCCTGTGGGAAATGGTTGTAAAAGGACAGTCTTATCTCCTACAACTCTGGAAATCTGGCAATAATCAGTGGAAGTGACGAGGAGGGGGAGTTGTTTTGTTTTGTTTTTTCCTCTGATATAATACTATTAACTTGACGGGATGCCCATTTTTCCCTTAACAAAGAAATCTGTGTTTGATCTGTGATGCCTTGAGTGATACTGATCTGAGCCAAAGCATGCTAAAGCACTGGCATGGCTTCTATGGATTTACCTGGGTAAACTTTGCGTGAACTCTAAAACACTTTCAGGCCAGACTTTTTTGAGACCTATCACAGGTACAGAGCAGGGAATTCAGAGTGCTCTTTTGGACTTACGAAGTCTGGGTTTGGAGACCATCTGCTTTTCCTCTGCTTTATTTCCCCAGGGCTGTAACAAATAAGAGTTCTGGTCCCCTCTAGTAGCACATTTCCCCCCGGAACATCCTGGCTGGGAATGTAACAGACCAGCTGCATTAGAGTTCTTAGAGAAGCCATTTCATGCTAATTTTCTTTGAGTAAAAGCTGTCTTTGTCTGTTAAAATCTGCTGTTAAAACAAAAGCTGAACAGAACTGGTGTTGGTAGTTACAAGAGCTAAGGGCTATAGCTGCTTCTTCCAAATCCTCTTAGTTGTGTGTAAAAGTGTTTGTTTTCTCATCTTTTTCTTGCTTTAGATTACTTCTTTATCCAGTGCAATAGTGATGCATTGTAATAGCATATTGGTAACACCTTTAAGCAGCTATTTTTAGGAAATATTGTAAAATAAATAGCACAAGAGTGGCAGAAAGCAAATCACTAGTACAAATGAATGAAGTCTTTCTGTCTGTATGCATCTTCTTCTTGAAGTCTTAAGACCCACAGCAAATGACAGTTGCTTTTTAGGGTGTTTAGTTTGATTTTTAGTGTTAAAAGCTCCAAGTATTTCTGTCTGCGAGAACTGCAAAAAAATTCACCACAGTACTCAATTTCAGTATCCCTTTTATTCCTGCAGAGTATTCTTGCTAACTGAGCTTTTAACTATTTCCACTTACCATGAGCTGTTAATTCGTCTTCGCCCCCTTCAGTTAGGTTACAAGTGAGATATAATGGTCTTTGGGGGCACACTGGTATCTGCTAAAACTATAATTCTTAGTCAGGAGGAGATTTAACCTGCAGGCTACAGTAATGCAGGTGATCAAATGTCAAAAAAACAGCACTGATATTACACATCTTGATCATTACTGTTTGTAGGGTCTTGCTGTAATCCTACTGCAGGCTTCATTTTGCAGAACACCTTATTTTCTGTATAAAATTAATTTCTCCATAAAATCTAACAGACATTGTAACACTTAAAGCAGAGTCAAAGCAGTATATGTAACTTCATAAGAAAGGATACGTTTCATTTGCAGGAAACCAACGTGATTGATTCCTACAACCTGTTACTTCAGAGGTCTATGGAATGATATGTCATGGATAAATGCCATTTTTAGAGTCTGTACTCTGTTCTGTAGTACAATGCATCAGAGAATGTCCTTTTCTTCTACATTGGCATTTATATATTCTTTAATCTCACTGTATTTAAACATGTTGTGTATACTTCATGCGTGCATGCGTGCCTGGGAGTGTGACCAGGCATTTAACGGCAGCACCTATCGACCGCAGTTAGTTTTCACCCATATATGACAATGCGGCTGGATTTGCAAGATTTTCTAGATATATGCTGAAATGACAAAAGTGTGTCTGAGAATAAAAGACTCTAACTTTCCTATTCTGCTTTGAGGATCAATTGCTGTTAGAATTTGTACACGTACATAAATATACAGTGGCAGTTAGATTGAGCTCACATTTTTGTTCTTTATGAAAAGTGCTTTAGTGCTGTGCTCCTCTATTTTAAATCCCATGCAAAGCACACTTTTCCCACTTATTTTATTAGTCAAAATAGCAGCATCTTGAGGACTGTGATACGTCTGCTAAGATAGATTTCAGTGTGATAATGTGGAGAAGAGTAAGGACAGATGTGGTAATATACTAGCTAATGTAAACCTAAGGAATAATTTTAGATTCTGAAGCTGAATTTGAGCTTGTAAGCCTCTAAATTGGAGCTGTAAAAATGATTTGGGTTTTTGTCTCTCAGTAGTATAGAACAGATGTTTGCGATTACTGTTCTGTTCAGAAGCTCTGCTTCATTTTAAGGTATTCTGTTGCATGGTTTTGACTTTGTAATGCTTATTTTCACAAATGCCTGCCTTCCTAAGATAAAACATAAAGGATCTGAGCAGATAGATACCACCTTTCAATGTTAGTGTGTTGTTTCAGAGCGTGTATAAAGGTCTGAATTTTGTATTATAGAGACGTGATTAAGGAATCTATCTCAGTACTCTAACTTGTCTATTTGTCAGCTTTAAGTTCCCTTGTAGGTATACTAAATGCCTTTAACTTTTTGAACAACAAAGTAATAAGTGTCTACTAAATATATATAAAAGATATTGTGTTTCACCTTAGCAAGCTCATATATATGGAAGAATAAAAAATTTAGAAGCTTTACTGCAGTAGTATTTCCATTATTTCAATATATAGATATATGATTAAAAACTAATGAGAAGAGTTCTAACTTTTCTTTATTACTTTCCATTGCAAAATATCAAACCATTATTTGTGGTCTGTCATATTCATATGTTTATTTGCAACTATTTAAAGTAAAATGTTATAAAATGTAGGAAAAAAAATTGCATTTCCACCAAAAAAACTTCAGATGAGTGAGGTAAGCTAGTTACTCCAGTTCACTTTGAGAACTTACTAAAATTTAATATTAAAGTATAATGAAACTATAGCTTTTTCTGTTGGTATTTTTTTTCTGATTACACTTAGGAAAGTACTTGTGGGAGGAGATACGAACTTGGGTTCAAATTCTGGCTACATAATTGTTTGTAAGCAGCTGCAACACACTCAGCTTACGCTCAGTGAAATGAGTGAGATTTCTTGGGCATTATTTCTTTAAAAATATTGCAAGTTCTGGGATTTTCCTCCTGGATGCTTGCTAAAACTGTTGTAATCAAATTTTTGTTGTGGTTTGTTTTGAGGTTTATTTGTCGTCTACTCTGAGGCCAGACATGAAGCAAGAAATTTTAGTCTTTCTCCAAAAGTATCACTGAACTTAGTCTTGCCAAAACTGCGTCAGAAATGCAGAGAGCAAAAAAAGTGTCTATTGGTACTGTTATTTTTTAAATAATCATAGCATCAATTCCAATATAAGTGATAAATTCTGCTGATCTGCAGAGTGCTATGAAGACTGAGTGCATTATTTGTGTAGTGTGCCCTTCTGTCCTTGAATTGCCCTGCTGGCAGTTCAAAGCAAGGTAATGATGGTGACATTTTAAGCTGCTGGGGATTTCTAAAATTGTATAACACTTTTCACAGGAATACAACGTTTATATCTTTCCAGATATGTATTCCTTCTTCTTTTCTAAATGCAGAAGAAAAAAAAAAATCTTCAGATTCCATAGCTAAAGTGTTTATACACACAACAGTTTTGTTAGTATAGGAATAGTTGGAAAATTACTATGAAGCGCTTTGATTTTACAGAACTCTGTAATAATAAAATAAAACTTTTTATGGATTACATGTATAGCCTGTGACTATAGCACCATAAATTTTAGTATATTATACACATCTATATGAATCTATAACAATAGGATAGTATGTTATGGCAGCAGAAAGATGGCGTACATGTACTCTAACTGGGTGAATTGTCCCTAATAATCTCTCTCTAACCATCCTAATTCTCACTGACTGCAGTCAAGCCCACAAGGCTTGATCTAATCTGAGATGAAACAGTTTGTAGCAGATGTTTCTGTATTTCTTCTATTCTGAACTTTAAATGCCAGTAGATTTGCAAATCAAAATAATAATAATTTTTAAAATGCTCTCTGAAATTTTAGAATTTCAACTATGATACTAAAATGATCTAAGGCTTAATTGTCTTCTGCAATGTCGCAGAAGGTCATAGTACAAGGTTTATAAACTGGAGGTTTAACCTTGCTTTGTAATTAGGATGATAAAATGAAGCTCAAGGGTACGTGAAAGGTTATCATATATGAGGAATGTTTATCTGTTGGGCAGCCTTCACAACACAACTTCAGACAGCATTTTTTATTAAAGGCATTATGACTAGTCTTTTTGAGATATATTTGTAGTTTTTTAGTCTTGACTTTACAGTTTAAACAGCTTTGCTTTTATTGCAATTGTTTTGTGGTAGATACTTTGGTAATGTTTGAGGAAAATATGTTGAAAAAAGCAAGAGTGGGTGGAGAGTTAGAATCAAGAAAAAAAAATTAAAACCTCCTAAGGCCTTAGGTATCTTGTAGTAAAGTCTTGGCCCCACATTCCTGCTGACAGCAGCAAGTAGCCTCATGCTTCTGGGCAAGTCTAGGGGTTATTTTTGCCACTCCTTCTGTTTGAGGGGGAGTGAGCATCAGACGACTGTGGAGAATAGCTCCTCTGCTGCTGGGAAATACATGAGTTCCCAGTGGTGCAGTAAAGGAGCAGGAGCTGGCCTCGATTCTCTACTACTCTGCACCCTCTGCACTAATTCAGAAGCTCAGTGCTGTGCAGCAGTGTTCTGTCTCTATTGCTTTGTCATACAGATGCAAATTTGCCACCCAAAATGCACATGCTTAGTGCAGTGATAGTAGACAATGAAATCAGTGCTGTTGAAGACAGGAAAAAGCACTGTTTCTAGGAAACCTTAATTTCAAAGATGCTCAGAAACTTAAGTGCAGGAGGGATAGCATGGCTTGTTACGACAGTACTTGCTTTTGTCTTTTCAATATAAAATGTTGGTAACTCAAGAAGGTGGCTTGTAAAGATGAGGTGAGTTTTCGTTTTTTTTCCCTATTGACTTTAATCAGCATTAGCTTAAAACTGGTAACTTTCTCTTTAGCTGAGGCATGAATGGTTTTGTCTTCCCATTTTCCTCTTGGGCCTTTTTAGAAATAATCACTACTTTTCAGTTTTTCTTAGATTTTATTTGACTGTGTGACAAGTGTAGTTCCATGATGCGGTAAGGTGTCACCCCTCATCTCTCCTCACTTTGCCAAAATATACATAGAAAAATAAAAAAAGAGATAGATGTCATAATAATGGTTAAATATGACTTTACTGTGATAACTCTTTTTATTTTTGTTGTTATGAATGCTTCAATTTTTAATTTGTGAGTCAAGTTTGTTTTTTTTTTAGCTCACAACATACTACATTTCTCTTATATACGCCCCAAAAGACAAAATCCATATTTAATGGAGATAAGGAGTGGAGTAAATGTGAGCATTTTTGTGGTATAGTGCTTTTAAAGCATACACCATGGATGATGTTTTGTCTAACAGGAGAGCACTGCACGTGGAAACTCAGGGAGGAGAAACCAACTAGCATTTTCTCTAGATAATGAGATGTAAATGCAGGACTGCATATTATAACATAGATGTCTTCCCTGGAGAACCATTTGGTGGGTTATGCTAGCAAAAAGCCACATGAGCAATGCTTCGGTGCCTGTTCTGGTCAGTGATATCTTCTGGTGGTAACTAGGAGCTGACTCACTGCTGCTTCTCTTGAGAGACAAATGTTTCTACAACTAGTGACAGAATATTAGATTTTTAGGTTTTTAGTTTTCCAGTATACCCAAGGAAATTATTGCCACTCATGATATCTTTTAGATAGGAGCCGGAAGATTTCTGAATTCAGAAGTGGTTTGAAAAAGAAAGCTTACAGTGTTGTAACTTTATTTTTTGTCATTATTAAAAAAAAAAAAA
>WHYT01014522.1:42934-95544 GCA_009806455.1 Tetrax tetrax | reverse complement strand
TTTTTTTTTTTTTTTTTGCGTGTGAGGTGGAATTTTTGGAATAGTGTGTCAATAAAAATCTTTTCTCTAAATATTAGCAATGACTGGCAAATCTTCATTAGCTACAGCTGTGGATAAAAAGAAATGCTAATCTCAATAGCATCTATTGTAAATGACTAGGAAAAGGCTTTGGAAATCTCTGGAAAATTGAAAATCCTATGTAAGATTCCCAATGTAAAGAAATTATTTTAAATTATTCTAGGAAAAGGAAACAAAAAAAAATCTTATTTCTAGAAAACTAATTTAGTCAATGGATTTCCTGTAATATGTCTTTTAGTGGATTTATTATGCATAACCGTGGTAACAATAAAACAGAACTGTATGATATGAAAATGAAGAATAATAATCCATTCAGAGGCCAAATTTTTGCATATATTAGTCAAGAATATTAAAAAAAATATGAACATGCTGGAAAGGTGAGCTGAGAGATGAATTAAGCAGAAGAAAAAGTAAGAAGAGATGATTATGCAGAGATTTTCATCATGAATTGATCTATTGCAGTGTTTCAAGTGAAGTATTAGAAAGTGATCTCCAATAGAAATTGAGCAGCAGTGGAAGTTTAATTTCTGACCGGAAAGATTTCAGAACTCATTTGCAGGTGATAAGGTTATATTGTTCCAAATGTGGAATCGTTTTCTCTTGTTGATAAGGCTACTCAGAGTTCATCCCTAGGAACAGAGGCTACTTTCCCCTATAAGCTTGTACATTGTAATGAAAATCATTGCCATATGATATTGCAAGTGGTAGCAAATCAGTCTCACCAGACCACAAACGTGCTAAGTTACTGCCATCGCTTACTGATATATAGTTGCATAGGTAGTGAGATCTAAAGGAGCAGGGTGGTTTTTTTTCTGCTTTGCCTGTCTTGTAAAACTGAGAGAGGAAGGATGTTGTTTAAAGAGGTTCTGCTGTGCCATGGACTCACTAGGTAATTTCAATAAAATCCTTCTCAGGTTTGTACTGACCAAGTTTTTACCCTTCTAATTGATAGTTTAATAATAGGAAACCTAAACATAACGTACTCAACGCTGTCTTTCTGAATTTCTCCAGAAAATAGCAATGGCATAAGGTTAGACTTGCCCTTGATACAAATTTTTTTAATCATGTTCGTTGAGCAATGAGCACTCATCCAAGAGTGCTGTAAAACTGATTAAATGATCAAATATTTGGCATTTCTTCAATTATGCATGTGTGAAAACCAGACACTTAAATCTCACAGGAAATACTAAATATTATGGAGACAACACTGTTCTCATTCTCTCTGTTGTTAACAGGCTGATGCTGATTTCTTTCACAATGGCTACCCCAATTATCTCAGGACTTTAGAAGTCTTTCAGAAGTTTTGATTACAGCCAATGGCATCCTAAAGTAGGCCAGGGATAAAAGAGTATCTCACAGTTCGTGAATAATTGAGTAGGCTTCTGTATAACAATGAGGTGTCTTATGAAAGGCAAATGTTTGTTTGCTGTGTGCTCACATCTGCACCTCTTTATTCATATTTATAGGTGAATTCATATGCTAACGTTTTTTCAAATACTGAGATACAAACTCTCTGTTAGTCTAATAAGATAAAATGCTGCTGAAATGTGGTGGAACTGTATATGTTTATATCAGCTTTAAAAGTAGGTTAAAAAAAAATTCAAATGCAAGGATGTACCTTGGTGTATGTACATACTGTATCAAGAGTCGTCTTCGAGCAATTCCATTCTTCAGATCTCTCCTCTCCTTAAAAGTTGGGAAAAAACAGATGTCAATAGATTGAAGGAGTAATTGTCTAAGGGTAAAACTTATGGTTCCCTCCTCTTGCTATTCAGTGTTCTCCATTAAAAGCAAGGGCTGTTCATTTCTGCAGTCTAAATACTGAGGCCTTTGGATTCATCCCAGTGCTGAAATTTGGGAGAAGGCTTAATAAGGAGCATCCTTAAAGATAACTAGCATCTATCCCTCTTCAGTGGATACTTTGAAGCACCCCCTTATAAGGGAGTCAAAGCATCCCTCTTGAATTTTGTCAGTTTAGCTGCAAACCCTCAAACTCACTTCCACATTGTCCCAGTGAAAAAAGATTGATATCCAGTGAAAAAAAGATTGAAGTTGCCAATCAGGAGACACTGCTCATTTGTCACTGAAGGAATTGCTTTGTAGCTTTGTAGTATGCATTATATGACCTTTTATCTGGAAAATGTTCTTATCCTCACAGGGAGAAATCAGACTCCTTGACTTTGCATTTGTAGTTTTCCATTTATTAAGGGCACTTCTGATGTACTGGATCTAACTTATACTTTGCATTACAACAAAATATGACTGTGCCATATATATTTAAAAAGAGGAAAAAAAAAAAAACAAACAAGAAAAAAAGACCAAAAACCAAAACTCAACCTTCAAAAAACTTCTCAGTCAATTGACACAAAATGTCTGTTACCTTATCACCAGCTGTCCAAAATTCAGGTCATCTGTAAAATGTGGATTCCATGGTTGTGCTAAAACCACTGATGATGGGGCCTGTAGATTGATCTGTTTTTCTGAAGGGAAGTCTTTGAGGACTGTAAACCATTAAGGTCAGATAATGAAAATAAGAAAATCAATGAAAGATCTGAAATGAAGGCAATGGCTTTTACCTTGATAAAGAACTCCTTAGGAAAAGACTTTCCTCAGAGGAAGACAGATGAACTGAAAACACCGTAGACTAAAAAAAAACCCAGATCCCAGAAGAGCCAAAAGCATTTTTTAAAAGGAACGGTTTTATTAAATGAATAAATACGTCCCTTTTGGATAGTTGGCGCTATTGCTTTCAGTAAGGTCAAAATAGCATTAATTTCCTCTACCTGTGTGTTACCTGCAAAAGTGGAGCTTTTCTTGCTGTAACATAGTGAAGTATTAATACAGGTTAATCAAGAGATAACTGTGGGAACAGTCCTATAGCTTTGTTAAAGTAAGTTGCAACACTGTCAAGATGTTATTTGAGGAAAGTACTATCTAATAAAGATGGTTTATGATGTCCCACGGTGTAATGCCATTTTTTTTTTCAGGAAATATGATATTGTCTTTGCTTTCCCCTAGGTTAGGTGAAGTAATTTCTGAGATGGGAAGTGCAGTTGTACAGTTGCCACTTTACAACCTTAGTAGAAAAAGCCTAAAATTTGTATTCTTTGTAAGAAGAGTACTTGCAGAAGATTTCATTAAATGCTGTGTTTTCTTTCAAAAGTCTTCATCATTAAACATATTGATACTGTAGTCCAATGGTAGGTTTTTAAAAGAAAATGCTTATTTGGACAGGTGACATTAATCTGAGATAATGGCAACAGGATAGTGTCAGTATTATTATATCAGAATGTGGTTAATAAAAACTTATTTATTTTAATGATACTATATTTGCTGCCTGTGCTCAGTTTAGATAGCATCACACTGAGGTGAAAACTCCTTATTTTAACTCTCCCTGCTTATATTTCCTTGATTTTTTTTGTCTTTTTTTTTTTAAATGGGAAATGTGTTTGATCCAAATTAAATAGTACTGTACTTCTTTTGTTATGTCATTAAGTTTTGTACAATTTCTGAAGAAATAAGTCTCTTCTTGACATACGGTCAGTGAAATTATTAATTAGTATTGGGTTTGTTTTTTTTTTTTGTTTTTCAGTGTAGCCTTGAAATCATAACATAAAATTCAGCATAGTATTATTTATAGACCTGTGCATGTACTGAAGAGGAGAATGAAGTAAACTGTTTTCATGGATTATAAAACTAGATTAATATCTAATCCTTTACTTGCATAATATAGACTAGAGGATTATCCTTAATTATCTTCTCTTTGAACTGCAAATGTATTCTTATTTGATAATTCAATCCTGATTTTAAACTTCTGGTTATGGCAATACCACTGGAATCCTTGGTAAATAGTCTAATAAAGTACCCTCTTTGCTTAAAAATGCATTTTATATCAAAATCTAGTGCATTTCTCATTAAAATGAGAGGATAATATTGTTTTGGTTTGTGCTTTCTGGAGGATTTTATTTTTGACTACATGTTCCCAAAGTTTAATAATCTGCATAATTTTTCCTTAGAAAGTTTGTCATCGAACGAAGTGAGAGAACTATATGTTGTTGTCCAGTGATGGTCACATTGGTACTTATTTAAACCTTGTGTTTTCTTTTCCGTGCATACAAGCTTATACTAACTGCTGATTACTGTATTTTGTTAAAAGCTGCAATGAATGCTTCTTGATGGTATCAATAGCCTCATAGAAATAGGTTATAAATGTAAAAACTAGAAATGCATGGAGTGATTTCTGAAAGTACTTTCTCTAATTACAGCCTTATAATTCTTTTCATATTCAGAGTTCATGGATTTACTTGCATCTCAGGAATTGTCAAATTGGGCATGCATGAAAGAAATTGAAGTAAAAAGTTTGCAAAGGACTGATTATCAATATGTATAAATTGAAGAGTGGGGATTACTTGTGTAGAAATAATTGATGTTCTCAAAATTTTCCAGACTTTTAAAATATTGTCTTTTTAAAATATCTTCCTTTAAAATGTCAACTACGTAACTGAATGCATTTGTGGTACTGTCCAGCTTTAAAGAAAAGCTAATATAATCCATTGATTTTGTTTGCAGATTTTCAGGCGTTGTTGGTTGGTTTTCAAGAAGGCTTCCAGTAAAGGACCCAGGAGGCTCGAAAAATTTCCAGATGAGAAGGCAGCATATTTCAGAAACTTTCATAAGGTAAGTCATACCTTTCTCACGAACAGAAGCATTGTCTGTTTACCATTCTTCCTTGGGAAGAGTGTGTTCTTGGTATGTCTAATTTGCAAACAATACTGTGAGAATGGGTTGAACACTGATTCCTGACACTAAAAGCACAGTAAAATGTCTATAAATCTCTGTGATGCAGGTGAGAGATCACACTGTTTTTCCCAGATGAGCACTAAACCCCCAATGTGTGTGAAGTGATAGACTGAGGTTTTTTTCTTTAAACATTGGTATTTTGGAAATGTATAAAATTGGCTGCTTAATCAAATGTTTAACCATCAGTTATTAACTAAGTATTGAACAAATTCTGAAAATGCTAAATGCCTCAGTTGCAGTGGTGACAGTGGTTGAATATGTAATATTTTTTCCCAGAACTCTTCAAGATTTACAAGCTCTGTCAACAGCAAGAATTTTTAAGGGTAAAAATTCAGGATTCACTGAATGAGATTCTCCCTGCTTTCTCTGTCACTCTGTGATGGAAAACAAGATATTCAAGCATGAATTTTTCTTTCTGTCTTGTTATCAGCTCCCTGAGTCAGTCAGTAGACTTCAAATTAGCTAATCCTAAAATAGGGCAAGGCTCTGTGCTTGTACTATTGTCTTCTATCCAGTCACCTTTAGCTTTATGTCATATCAACATTAAATATTACATTAAAACTGGCAAGTTGAAACACAAAGATTACTTAACCAAGGTCACACAGCAAGCAGTGAAAGAGTGTGGATGCAAGTCTAGATCTCTTCAAGGCAGGTCTAGTGCTTTTTATCATTAAACTGCAAATTAGCCTTTAAGTTACAGTAACCTCTTGGTATCTTTAAATGAAAAAATGTATATATAATAAATAGCATGCAATTATCTTGTGAATATTTTCTAAGAAGAAGAGCCCTAGTAATTTCATATTGTCAGAAACTCCAACTTCTGATCTTATAGTGGTATCCTGGTTTAGGACTGATGTGTACTAGACCATTGGCACTTTCACTGATGTAGCACAATGGCAAAGTTTGCTCCCGTGTGTAGGACGTCCAGATCGAGCAAAAGTGATTCTTCTCTTCAACATAAATTTAAAAAAAACTTTTACCTTCAAAATGTGGCTTAATGGTCAGTCCTTAAAAGGATTAATTGGATGGTTTGGGCTGATAACTATAGTGATGGCTGAAATCCTGAGGAGATACCTTATCTATGAAGTTTGTATGGATCAGCAGAAGGGCAGAAGGATGAAAGTCGGGGCTTCAGGGGGAGCTTTTGGGGGGAGAGGGAACGTTAAATGGTTTTTCAGTGTGTTATTGCTTATAGCATATTTTATCTGTAAAAGGACTCAGAACACTTTATATGCTTCTTGTCAATGTCATAGTCATAGAAAAAATCATGTGAAATATAAGAATCGTTTGAGAAGCTAAAAAATAACATAGGTACAGTTGCAACTACATGTTGTAGTATAGATGGAAACATGGCGCTTTGTATGTAACACAAGCAAATGGAAGGGGCAAGTGTTGTTCTTTTTCATCCTTTTTTTCCTCTTATTCCCCTTCTTGGGGACAGAGAGGGTGAAGAGAAAGAAATGGATACTCTTTCCTGTTTAAAAGGCTACTGCATTTCTGGCTGTAGAGAAAAAGTATTGTATCCATTCACTTGGATTATACCCATTTTTCAAATAAAGTCATTAAATCGGTTGTAAAGTTATATTATGAGAAAATAGAAACTCTGAATTTTGTTCTCAGACTTGATTTTTTTTTCCAATGGTATTTTATTATTTCATAATTATTACTCTCCTCAATTGCCTCCATTCTGATAAATGGAATAGTGGTGAAGTAGATGTGCATGAGTTGTGAATAGTCATCAGGAGTGACTATTGAGGGAACAGTGCAGGTTGTCATGGAAGCAAATACAGTTATTTGATTGCTGGTATTGGATCAAAATATCTTGATTCTCTTTCTTTCCTTTCTAGTGCTGCTTATTGTTTTGTTATATTTTGAAGTAGTTTGAAATGCATGGTTTTTGCTATCCAATGCAAGCTGTTAGCGCTGTTTTGAAATTCTCTGTTTCCTTATTCACTCACTAAATATAAGGAGGGCATCTGGTGTGCAAAGTTGAAAGATAACTCTGAACTTGAAGAATCAATGAAAAAAAATTGATTAAATATTGAAGAAATTAGACCTCATGTTCTTTAAGGAAGATTAAAAAATAAGTTGTAAGCCTAAATCCTGAAAGGAGTGAAAGGACAACATGCTGGTAAGGGTGAAAGGCTCTGATCACACACTAATATTCACATAAGAATATGTACATCAACCCTGTAAACCTTATTCCTGTACAATCTGTGTATAACTAGTAGAAGAAAGGAGGTGGTGCAGAAGGGGACTCAGAATGTACTGAATTTGTCTAGGAGCTCATGTCCTTCAGACCTTCAAATCAGTCTGGATTACCCTGGGAGAAGGTCTAGCAGTAGCACATAGTCTTCCTAGATTGTACTGTGCAGATTTTCTAGCTTTCTTATGCAAAGTGAGAGGAGAAAATTTTACCTCTCAAGTAACAAAATTAATAACAATTAATTAATTATTAATAACAATAATGAGGAATTGCAATAATTATTAATAACAACAATTAATTATTAATAACAAATTAATAACAAAATTAATACATTTGATTTATCTGCATTCAAATCACTATCCACAATCACAAACAGTATCCCAATATAAGTAACTCATTAAGATCTCCGCTTTTCCATGTTTGATCTTGAAATGTAGCTCAAATCAAATTCATGTTTAAAACACTTTAGCTAGTTGGCTATATATTTCCTGTACTTACATAATAAACCCGTGTACTGGGTAATGTGAATTATAGAAGGGGATAAAAAAAATAGAAAAAACAAGAGTGGTGGCACAAAACTAGGAGAATTAAAAATAGAGATTTTTCTAGTTTACGTATCCTGAACAAATATTTCTAAATGAGCAAATAAACTGGCTTCTTTAGAAAATGGACTCTCCACCTCCCCCCCCCAACCTCCCACCCTGCCTCAGTATCCAGACAATATGAGGGTTTATTTGTTATTCAATAAATTCTCTAATGCTGTTGTGCATTGCTTTGGTGCTTTTTTCTAGTAATTTTCATAATATAAATAACAATAATGACATTAGCCCTTACAGACAAGTGCCTCCTGACAGTAACAGTGAATATTACATTCATTAGTCGAAGCATGACCTCATCTGTTCATTCCAGTTTCTAGTATCAAATTAAAACGTCTCATTACTGTAAATTTAGATCATTACACTCTTGCTCAGGTAAGTTATAGCTTAGCTGTACTCTTTTTCCTTAAACATTCATTGTAGAAATTGTGCAGAACAGCTATGTTTACTCACATTGCTCTCTCCAAAGACAGCATAAAGGGGCAATAGCTCTGCAGTCATCCCAGGGGTGTGTATGTTCTTGGGAGCTGTTCCTACACTATCAGAAAAGACCAAAACCAGACACCACAGCTTGACCAACTTAAAAGAGAGCATAAATAACAAGTTTTCTAATTTTTGTAAAAGAAGATAAAAGGTATGTAAAAAGTGAAATTCTTTCAGGCTTTGGAGGCAGACAATACCAGTCCCTGTTACCCCTTAGGAGAGCCTTGCAGGAGCATTCCAGGAAGTTAACATGGCTAAGTACCAACATGAAGGTTACTAGAAATGAGAGCTCAAACTTCAAAACAAGAAGTGTATCCAAATAAACTAGAAAGCATTACACAGACATCCAATTAATCGTTAAAGCAGAATTAGAGCAAAGTAGACCTTGAAGAGCAACTAACGAGAATAGTTAAGACTGGTTATAAATACAGATTCTGACCCATCATGAGCAAAAGGCTTGCCAAGACCATGTCCATCCAAACGACAATCAGAGTAGAAAGGAAATGTACAAGAAAGAGAATATAAATGAGTGTATTTGCATTGGGGTTTACTGCAGATGATATTGGCATGGAGAAGCACGGAGAACATATTGATCCCACAGCCCAAAGAGAACTTAAGGATAACATAGCTGAATTACTAAAGATAGTCCATAAACCCCAAAATGGGAACCAACACATGTGCATTCTTCCATTCCTTGTAAAATCTCAAGTTCCTTTAATGCATGCTTCTCTTTCACTAATAAGGCAAATCATCTTCACTCAGAGTGAAGCTGTTGTGAGTTGGGTCTGTCCCTGATAAGATATAGCTCTCTTGGAGCAAGAGAAGCTTGAATCTGTCAATGCTGGCATGTTTACTCTTCAAATAAATAAATAGGTGATGTCTGGCATAGAGTTCAAGACTTACTGATTTAATCTCCTCAATATGAAAGAATGTTCTGTTAAGATTGTATCAACAACAGCTATCTCTAAAGTTTTGAGTTTTAAGTTAGTAAGATTAAACTAGGATAACAGTTTTAGATCTTTTATATCATTTAATTGTTTTTTTTTCTGCTACCATGTTTGATTATAATGTGCTTTATGTAAATCTGCAAATGCAAAATAAAATAAATTGCACAACATTTTAGCAATGACTTCTGAGTAGTCAAAAATATATATGGAACAGATGGTCTTAAGTACACGTTATATAATATGTGTCCACAAAAATAAGTAATAATCAAGAAAAAGAATAGCAATAGCTTTCTAACTGTAATCTACTAAATTATATTTGTGGCCAGGGCCCCACAGAGGGAGCAACATTACACTTTTTCTTTCACTGCTTGATTATCCTGAAGAAAATTGTGGAATGCTAAATACTAGTTTCAGAAAATAGTAATTTATGTAATGCAATCCCAGTGATTTATGGCAAGTTCTTATACCAGCTACAGCGGTGTTCTGTTTTTATTTAGTAAGGGGGGTGCTACAGTGGTAGCTTCTGTAAGAAGCTGCTAGAAGTTGTTTCCTCTTTGTCGAGTGGACTCAGCCAGGCCTAGCGCAGGCCCACTGCTGGTCAAGGCCGAGCCAATTGGTAGCAGAATGTCCCATAATAACGCCTCTGTGATAATGTATTTAAGAAAAGGAAAAACAGAAAAAAAAAAAGAGGAGAAGATGTGAAGATGTTGAGCAGGGGCAGAGAGGGGGAGATGTGAGCCTTGTAGGCCTTGCAGCCCTCACCCTCTGGCCTCCTGCCAGGCAGCTGTCAGGGCCCAACTTGGCCCAACCTGGCTACAGGAGATGAGATGGATGATGTGAAGAGAATCTGAGAGGCATCTGCCTGCCTGTTATAAAGAATTTCTTGTGAGAGAAACAGCTGCAGACACCAAGGTCAGTGAAGAAGGAGGGGGAGGAGTAATGCTGCTCCTGGCCAAGTTTCCCCTGCAGCCCCTGGTGATGACCGTGGTGAAGCAGGCTGTCCCCCTGCAGCCCATGGAGGCCCATGGAGGAGCAGAGATCCACCTGCAGCCTGTGGAGGACCCCACGCCGGAGCAGGTGGATGCCTGATGGAGGCTGTGGTCCGTGGAGGGCCTGCTGGGGCAGCCATTCTGGAGGGACTGCACCCTGTGGATTAAATAAGCCATGCCAGAGCAGTTTCATGAAGGACTGTAGCCCACAGGAGGGAACCCAAGATGGAGCAGAGGAGGAATTTGAGGAGTTCTTCCCCCGACAACGAAGCATGGCATAAAGCGATGTGTGATGAACTGACCATAACCCCCATTCCCTCTTCCCCCCTGGTTCTTTCCGCTTACTCAGTTAGATTTGGTTTGTTTTTTGTTTTTTTTTTCTCAGTGGCTACTGCCAGTCTGCCTGAATAAAGATTCTTATTGCTAAAGAAATATGAGCTAGCCTTCTGTTTATTCTAGATCAGTCGAAGAGTCCTGCTTTATTGTGGAGTATTTCAGCCTCTTGTGTTGCTCATGTTCACTGTAAATCAGAAGTTATACAAGTTTCCTTATGGACCTCTATAATCTAGGATGCTACTATTCTTACTCATGATATTACATTGCTTCTCACAGGCAAAGGCATTCTCAAAAGGAAATTGGATAAACACCTATCAAAATGTAATTGTTAGGCTTGAGTTCTTGTGCTTTTTGTGATAAGATATATTATAACACTTGATTTGCATCCAAATTTGAATATTATTTGAATTCTCCATCTTAGCTTTCTTTTTTTTTTGTATGGTGTTTATGCTCTCTGTTTTTCAAAATCTCAAATTCAAACTTTCTGGTTTTCGCTACGTTGTCCGTTCTGCTTTCACTCTGCTAGTTGATCTAAATTTCCTCAATAAGTATTTTCTCATCTGGTTAAATTCACTCAAAAATTCATGTTAGACAAAAGCGAAATATGAATACTTTATGAAGATCTGGTTACATTTATGGATATTGGATTTTTACTTTAAGAACAATCACAAATTTAGGCCATTTTGTCCTTTTCTTCTTCACCCCTTGTCCTTGTTCTGTAAAAGTGTAAAATTTTTGTAAGTTTTTACTCTTTGAGATTGAAAGAGATGCCTAAATGTACTTTGTGTGGTTTTTACACCCTTATTTTGCCAAGTCTTCCAAGGCAGAGGTAACTAATTTTTCCTGAAAACTATATCCTTATTTTCCCCCATTTTGACATGTAATTCTCTTTTAATATTTGTGTACAGCACTTTCGAGTAATGTATTTCTATCAAAATCATCTGGTTGGTATGGGAAGGTTACAAAGGACACTGCTTTCATGGGCAGCTATTACTTGGCTGATGAGATTAAAATGAACTCTATTTAAATGAATAACTGTTAGTAAAACTACTTGGTTCTGCACACCAAACAATAAGATTTGCAGTAATTATCAGATCTCTCTTAAAATACAGAAATATCTGAAAAACTTATTTGTTCAAAGCAAGCATTCTGTGCACCAAAAAGCAAATTGCAGTAATAATTGGAGCTGTGCTGGTAATAAAGCTGTTAATAGAGTCTGAGCACATCAAAGGGCAGCGTGCAAACTAATAAAACAAAATCTCTTTCGGTAAAGATTGTATTAAGGCAATAGCATCTTATTTCCTTAACACCATAGTGAAGAAGTCTACAAGCTGAGCATGCTGGCAGGACTTTGAGCTCCTAAAAGCATAGACCTAAAATGCTTGAATGACCCTATGAGCCTCTTCCTATGTAGCATTCTACTCATCCTTCTAAACCTTGAAGGCACAGATTATTAATTAGGAGTGTCAATTCACAGTGTAAATAAAGAAGTTTTGTCAATGGATGGCTTTGAATTCCTCGGCAGTGGCATCAGTGGCTGAACCTAAATATCAGGGAGGCAATAAATGGTGGGAAAAGTAAAAATAATCTCTTAGTCTCTACTGGTAACACAAAGCAACTCCCAGACATGTTAGTGGTGGTTCTTATATGAAGATCAATGTACACTTATTACAGTAAACTCATAACAATACTTGAGTGTGTGCACAGTTTTGCAGCAAAAGGGAAACTTAAAAATCAACTGTTTAAATAGGAGCCTGAATTCCTATTATATTAAGTGTTAAAACAAGTGGAATACTGAACTTTTTACTGTAAAATATATTATTGCATAGGAGAGGAACATTTAAATAGTTCAACAGAAGGGAGACCAAAAAAAAAGAAAAATAATTTTATAATAATATAAATTCATTGTCAAAATGTCATTGTCCCATAGAATAATTCAGACTGAAAGGGACCTCTGGAGTCCCTCTAGCTCAATTTGCTCAAAGCAGTACCAGTCGGATCACTGGTTGAGTTTTTAATATCTTGAGGACTGGAGGCTCCATGACCTCATCAAACCTAAACATGGACCTGAGACCTAATAACCAAAGCAGCAAAAGAGGCTGAGGACTGAGTGGCTGGAGGACAGCTCTGCTGAAAAGGCCCCGAGGGTCCTGCTGGGCAGTGAGTTGAACCTGAGTCAGCCATGTGCCCTGGCAGCAATGAAGGCAAACCGTGTCCTGGACTGCCTCAGCAGGAGTATGAGGACTAAAGACTCTCAGATAGAAAGGCTTCCCCCTACTGAGTGTTTCTTAAGCCGTACCCGGAAAACTGTGCCCAGTTCTGGTCCTCTCCCTCTCTTCAAGAGAGACACTGAAAAAAAAATGAGGTCAGTATGACCTCACTGGAAATCTTGAAGATCTAGCTTTGTGTAACCTAATCTAAGGCCCTGCTTTCAAAGTTGGACCAGATGATCCCCAGGGTCCCCTCCAACCTAGACTTTTCTGTGAACTATGAAGTATGTGTCACTAAAGTCTTGATATATCCCTGTGCTGCATGTATTGTGTCAAGCTAGTCCTATCCTCCCCTGAGTATATTTTATTTATTTATGGTGATGGGAAAAAATATACTTAATCTTCCTAGTGTCTTTTAAAACAGTCTCAAGAGATCTTTTCTTTTAACTGCTTTAGTGTTATTGCTTTACAGTAGCAAACATGATGTTTTGTGGGTCAGTTATGCATATTCTGGTTTTGCCATGAAAATCTAGCCACGTTTTGGCAAAGTTTGAAGCCTTTGCAAACCTGTATTTTGTGCGTGTTTGTTAGAAACACTTCTGACTTTGACAGCTAAAATGTCTCATGTGTATGATGGAAATTCAGATAGTTTTCTCTCTTGAGTAATGAGATGTGTTCCCTCCAGTTCTTTCAGGGCTAAAGCCTGACACTCACTCTAATAGCTACTTGTCATTTCTAAAGACTAGTATAAGGTCAGGTGTTTGAGATGACATCAGGGAATGATTCTCTGTATGTATATCCTCTGACACCTAGATAACATGGAAATGAAAATTGTTGAACTAAAACTTAAAGAAGAAATAGACCAAATGTTAGTGTGGGAGAAAAATAAAGAAATAAATGCTCCAGCACTCTATGAAAGAACGTTATCAATTAGATATCTGGGACAAACACCAAGAGCCTCTGGCAGATGGAAAGCTGGCTATTCAAAAAGCTGATATAAGAAATGCTAAAGGGAAGAATGGGATGGGAAGGTGGTGAAGAAAGTGCATATTATTAAAGATAAACTGAAATCCATTTTAATTGACTTAGCACAAAACCAAGGAAACTGGTACAGAAGTAAATATCTGACGATGAGAGGGAGATGGAAAAGAAAGCAAAGAGTATGGACATAGTTTGTCTCTTTAGCTCAATTATTTCTGGGGCAAAGAGCATCAGTGCAGCAGGACGGATACA
This sequence comes from Tetrax tetrax, assembly GCA_009806455.1. Classification (NCBI taxonomy): domain Eukaryota; kingdom Metazoa; phylum Chordata; class Aves; order Otidiformes; family Otididae; genus Tetrax; species Tetrax tetrax. The sequence continues at coordinate 81,666 of WHYT01014522.1, read as the reverse complement.
CACTAAGAGAAAGCAAGAGGAATTGTTTAGATTTTTACACCAAAGCAAATTGCTGTTTAATAACACTACCTACCTCATCTTTCAGCAGCTGGGAGGTGTGGACTTCTCAGACATTTCACAGGAGTGGCAGGCTCTGAAATAAGAAGACCCTGTGTTTGAGAGTGAGGGTTTCAGTACCAGGTACTCAGATGAAGCTGGGGGATAGATACTTCTGAGAAGAGAGCTTGGAAATAAGATCGCTGAAGAAGGTCTCCACTGGTCCTTGGAGGGAGATCAAGAAGAAATGGTTGAGCTAGGATATAAACCACCTGGGCTCTGCTGGGAAGATTTGCACTAACTAAGCTCCTCTTTTTAATGCAAGTGTTGTTGAACAGCGAAGTCCTAGATATCTTCGGGATTTTCAGATTGAAAGTTTAAAGGACATATTTTTAACTTTCTTTTGTGTTCACCGTACAGTTTCTTTGTTCCTTCCCTGTCAATATAATCCACACCTTTCAGAAATGTGTAAGCTGTGAAAGCAAATTAATATTTTTGAAACCATCTGCCTGAAATATACTTGTGTGATGACAATTATGGAAGAACCCTGAGAGAAACTAGGCTATAAATGGTATACTATTAAGTCAGAAAAACTGTATGAGGTTGTAAGAATCAAACATAATTTATAAAGCTTCTGTTTAACAGAATGGTATTTATCATTCGTTCTGACTGAGGCGAAAAACAGTTTTGAAAAGTCAAATATGATCACATAATTAAGACAATGTGTATCATAATATGTATAGAAGGGGCATCAATAAACATAAAGGTATTTATTTGTCTTGACATACAGAGATCAGACTCAGTGGGGCCCACTGCCATACAAACAATAGGAAAATGGTGGACTAGACCTACAGAAATAGTAGTCAAAGTAACATTTAGGTCTTCCTTTCTTACCCTTTAGCACTTGACTCTGCATTTGTTATTTTTTCCAGTGTTGTGTGTATCTATTCTCACTATTCACGTGTAGAAAGTAGGTATATTACATAAATAATAAAAGTTCATGATGAAAGTTAAAGACCTAATTATCTAGCCTGCTATTTATAACACTAGTAAAGAAATGTTATGTGAGGATATTTTTTTTTTTTTTTTAATGACTACATTTTCCCTTGAAGCTACTCTGAATCATGTCTGTGTTGTTGGAGAAATGTTTACTATTTTGATGTGGAAATGGGAAGAGGCATGATCCCTTGTGCAATAGCTATAAAAGGAAGCAGACATATAAGAAAATCATGTTATGGTGTACCAGAGAGGGCATGACAGGTTTGTCACTATAATTTGCTTTCTCGTGCTAAAGGGAGATGAAGTATAATGTGTCTTATAAATACTAAGTTTCATTTAAGATTTCTATTTGCTTATAGTAAGGGAGGGTTTGCAACATAAATAAAGATCAATTATTATGAAAATTGGCACAAAGCTGTCTAATTTTTACTTCTTCATAGAATGAAATTAGAAATTCAAATCACTGGCTGATGGAAGTTATTAAAAATGCATTGGAGTTGAAAATGTAGCGGTATGTAAATGTCATAATAGATATTCAAAATTAATTTATCCACAATGACAATTAAGCTAAAAGAATTTTCAAATTATCAGCTAACAAAATTCAGTTAATTTTAGAAGCAAATAAACTGAAAAAATTTCAAAAAGTTTGTAAAAATATTAAAACTATCTCTTTTTTAAAAATTCATAAAAGAAGGGTTCAGAATCTTTCTTTTTCTTCTTTTTCAAATTACTGTACTCTATTGCATTTTTTTATCCCCTCAGGTTTTCCTTACTGCATTTTTCTCTATTTCACATTTTTGTCCTAAAGAATTCTGGACCACTTTGAGTGTATGTGTACACACACATATACAAGCATGTCCTGAATTTAGGTTAATTTAAACTCAGAAATCTTCTTTCTATATCTAGCTTTGGATCTAGTTGCTGCATTTTTTTATGATGAGCATCAACAATCTCCTAGGTAATATGGTGTTATTAATAATTCCGTCGGAATATCTGAAATGCCTTTAATGTAGAATCATAGAATCATAGAATGGTTAGAGTTGGAAGGGACCTTCAAAGGTCATCTAACCCAACCCCCCTGCAAGAAGCAGGGACATCGCTGACTAGAACAGGTTGCTCAGAGCCTCATCCAACGCGGCCTTGAACGTTTCCAGGGATGGAGCATCCACCGCCTCTCTGGGTAACCTGTTCCAGTGTTCCATAACTCTCATTGTAAAAAATTTTTTCCTAATATCCAATCTAAATCTACCTCCCTCTATTTTAAACCCATTACCCCTCATCCTATCACAACAGGCCCTACTGAACAGCCTCTCCCCATCTTTCCTGTAGGCCCCCTTGAGGTACTGGAAGACCGCTATCAGGTCTCCCTGGAGCCTCCTCTTCTCCAGGATGAACAGCCACAACTCTCTCACCCTGGCCTCATAGGAGAGGTGCTCCAGCCCTCTGATCATCTTCGTGGCCCTCCTCTGGACCCTCTCCAACTGGTCCATGTCCTTCTTATGTTGGGTGCTCCAGAACTGGACACAGTACTCCAGGTGGGGTCTCACCAGGGCAGAGTAGAGGGGGAGAATCACCTCTCTCGACCTGCTGGCCACGCTCCTCTTGATGCAGCCCAGGATGCAGTTGGCCTTCTGGGCCACAAGGGCACATTGTTGGCTCATGTTGAGCTTCTCATCCACCAGCACTCCCAAGTCCTTCTCCTCAGGGCTGCTGTCAATCCATTCTCCGCCCAGCCTATATTTGTGCCTGGGATTGCCACGACCCAGGTGCAGGACCTTGCACTTGGCCTGGTTGAACTTCATGAGGTTGGCATGGGGCCACCTCTGGATGGCATGCCTCCCTTTCAGCGTGTTGATCTCACCACACAGCTTGGTGTCATTGGCGAACTTGCTGAGGGTTCACTCTATCCTACTGTCCGTGTTGCCGACAAAGATGTTGAACAGGGCCAGGCCCAAAATGGACCCCTGAGGGACGCCACTTGTGACTGGTCTCCACTTGGACATCGAGCCGTTGACCACCACTCTCTGAGTTCGGCCATCCAGCCAACTCCTTATCCACCGAGTGGTCCGTCCATCAAATCCATGTGTCTCTAGAGAGAAGGATGTCGTGCGGGACAGTGTCAAAACCTTTGCACAAGTAGATGATATTTGTTGCCCGTCCCTTGTCCACCGATGCTGTCACCCCGTCATAGAAGGCCACCAAATTGGTGAGGCATGGTCTGCCCTTGGTGAAGCCATGTTGGCTGTCACCAACCACCTCGTTGCTCTCCATGTGCCTTAGCATGGTTTCCAGGAGAATCTGCTCCATGACCTTGCCAGGCACAGAGGTGAGGCTGACTGGCCTGTAGTTGCCTGGGTTCTCCTTGTTCCCCTTTTTTAAAATGGGAGTTATGTTCCCTCTCTTCCAGTCATCGGGGACCTCACCAGACCGCCACGACTTCTCAAATACAATGGCCAGTGGCTGGGCAACTTCATCCGCCAGTTCCCTCAGGACCCACAGATGGATCTCATCTAGTCCCGTGGACTTGTGCACCTTCAAGTTCCTCAGATGTTTATATATATATATGTTTATGTTTAAGAACAGGATCGAAGTGTCAATTTTGGTTTTGTTGCGTTGGGGTGAGGGTTATTTTTAAAGACATTCAGGCATATTTACATCTTTAAAAAACATTGGGTGCAAAGTTTTCTAAGTAATAGTATTTTTGTGAAAGATTTCCGTTTATTGTTTCAATCCTTCTTAAAAACAAAACAAAACAATTTAGGCTAGTGGATATCTCTGTGACTGTGCTTGTGTATGTGCACGCATGGACTTGCACCACTTGCTGTTGTCCACAGTCAGCTATAGTGCAGAGCCTCCAGCTGAGTCCTGTGCTTGTGTGTGGCTTCCACACCTTTGGGATCAAGTGAGAAGAGGAACAGGAAGGGCAAAGATGATGATGTCTCTTCTCTTTTACTGGCTAATATAATTTTTTGAATTTGATTAAATGAAATTGAACTCTTTTTCTGAATATAGCTCTTGATAGTTCAGCAGATATCCAGCATCTATGAGGTCCTTAAAACCTACATCATGACCTGCCTCTCAGCCATGATTGATTTTTTTTTCCCATTGTGAGTGGTACAATGGAAGTAAGCCAGCCTTTCAGACCCAGTTTTGACCTCAGGCTTCTCAACGGTTTCAAGATCTAGGGATCTTGAAGGGAGCTACAGCCTAAGTTGAAGCCTTTCACAGTTTGAAAAGGGTATGGAGGGGAGTTAAACCTAGGGCTCAGCCACTGGCATAATGTACTGCATAGATACAGGCAAAATAATTTATGTACATTGAAAACCTACAGTTATTTGTCCTGACTGAGTTTGTCAATGCAGTGAGAGATTCTGTAGCTAGGGTTATACCTAGCAGTTTAGCAGGAAGGATTACATACCCATCACTTACTACATTCAAAGTTATATTTTATAAGCATTCTTTGCTTGTAATTTGTTTTCAAATGCAGTCTGTGTTAATAAACACTTATTTTTAATTGAGCTTATCTAACAAGATGAGTTTGGGAATTATTACAAATTAGCCAATGTAAACAAACCAAGAGGAAAATTTAGAGCAAGTTTTGGAAAAGTACATTTGTCCTTTTTTTTTTTATTTGAAGACCAATGGCGTATTTTTTTTTATTAACCAATACCTTTGGGCCAATACTAGAAAAGGTCTGGGCATAATCATGTACTTTGAGAATGTTAAAAGTTAAAACTCTTAAAAATGGAAACAGTTTCTAATTATCCACTGTATTTTAGTAGTCTCATAAGGCTATTAAAACTCGTATAATGATCTAATTCATTTGCACGTTCATTGTGAAGTATTGTCTTATTACTCTATTTGGATAATTAAACTACAGTAATGAAATGCCCCATTTTGTTTCTCAGGAATAAGCACAGTGCTGCTATTTGCATACGTACTAACTCTAACAAGAAGTTTGATATTGAAAGTATCCTTTTTTTTATTATTGTAGCTGAAATTTGGAAAGATAATTGGGAAACCTACTTTATTTCAGTTGTGAATCATCTTCTTTCTCTGCCATCTCTCTAGTATGGTGTTATTTTTCAAGTCTGAACCTGAGTTCCAAATTAGAGTGTTCTTTTAGTATTAATGCATTAATTATTTTAAATTTCATCAACACTCACTTTTACAGAGGCTGGGCTTTTTCCCCCCCTTTTTTTTTTTTTATAATGCTATACTAGCACAGTACTATGGTATTCAAAATGGAAGGTCAAATTGTAAAACATATTTCAAAGGTTCTTTAGGATAGTGAGGAAATGGGATTATGGAGAACTGGGATTTTTGTATTTCAAATGGCTGTCTATAAAAATACCCTTTGAAGTGTGAAGGCATTTATTTTTCAGTATGTATTTTAAAATTCTAATTAAAATGTTTTTTAAGGGAAGAGGTCCACATACACATGAACTGATCAGATTTTAAGTATTGTTTTAAAGCACCAGGCTACCAGCCAAAACCAGAATAATCCCAGTAGGCTGGTTGATTTTATGGATTAGGCAGCAGTTCAATCTTGGCAGTATTACAGCCGCACAGTTTGAGAGAAAGTAAAGCAACTTGACTTGGCAAAACTCCTACTTCTTTGCCTATTAAAGGTACCTGGTATGACTTAATCTGCTTTTTGTGCTTTGATAAGTTTCATTTACTGACACTGTGAAACAATATAGCATTTTTTTTAAAAAAGCTAATCAAGTAAATTTTGTTTCCATCCTTAAATTTTTTTTAGATTTCATTGAGGTGAAGTGAATAGTTTGCAACTGCTTACATGGTAAGTGGGCAGTTAGAATACAGCTTGAATCTGGGTGGTACTCAGGTGGTAGCCCATATGAAACTCAGCAATACTGATACTTAGCGATAGTGAAGACTTACAAAAAGGACGCAGTTGAGGTAAAGATTCAGATTTTCTCTTTCTTTTAGATGTATTTAAATTTTGAGAAATTGAAATATAGTTACCTTATTTTATATTCAGTCTAAATTTACATAATGTCATCTACATTCCCCAAAAATGCTCAAAAATGTAAACTTTTTAATTTTTTAAAAATCTCAATTTTATCTGGAGTGCAAGAATAAATAATTCAGTATCCCTCTGCTATCAAACCTATGCATATTTCTTCCCATCAAACTTCACTTTCTTGCCCTGACATTACGACCTTATACTTAACCTGATTTATTTTTAATACATACATTAATTCCCTCTTTTTTTTGTTTGGTTGGTTTTATTTTCTACTTTTTCAGTAAACAGATAAGATTCTTACTGCTATTATAGGTGTGGTTTCAATTTAGTGCTTACAGGAATTAACGTTTACTTGGTAGCAGTTTCTTAAACCCTTATTCCTCTGAAATAGCGGCTGGAGACCTGCCCCAGAGGCGTAATGCAGAGGTTGATATGCCACTCCTTGGCAAAATTCCTGGAGAGCGTTGTTACCATAACAACTCATCTTCGTCCAAGAATAAATCCGAATGCATGGATAGAGAAAATTCTTCTGTTTTCTTTGCAAATTGGTTTTCCTTTTATATGAGACATTCTTTCACTTTTCTGATATTGGGATTTCTCTTCTCCCTGCTTATGTTCCTCTTGTAATCTTGTACTTTAAGTTTTGCTATTTTTTCACAAAATAGGTTTTTAATTTTTTTTCTGCTTCTTAGTACTTTTTTACCTCAAGTCTTATTTTTCAGTCTCATGCATTTGCTGGTCCTATTGTTGATTGTCATGTGCTGTTTTTGTGAAGAATATGGTGAAGTTGGGAAAATTTATTTCATCTTAAAAATGCTGGATACTCAAACCCATAGAAGTCCAAATAGCCTTACAGATCTGTTAACATCCCTTCCTTAAACCCACAGGTTAATTCAGATGTGAGTGGACCTCAGGAGGTCTCTTCTCTTGTCCAGCTCCTACTCACAGTAGAGCCGGCTCTGAGGTCAGACTGTTGCTCAGGACTTTGTCCAGTTGGGTCTTGAAAACCTCCAGGGACAGAGCTTGCAGAGCCTCACTGGGCAGCCTGTCACTGCTGAGCTATTTTCATGGTGAAAACATTGCTTTTCTATGCAGCCTGAACATTTCTTGACTCAGTTATGCCCATTGTCCCTCTTCCTCCCACTAGGCACAACTGTGAGGAGCCCATCTCCTTGATAACCTCCCTGCAGTCACTGTGTTAGGTGCTCCTGATGCTGTCCCCACTGCAGGCTAGAGCAGCCACTGTCCCTCAACCTCTCCCCACAGGGCAGGTGGCCCAGCTCCAGCTGTCCTGGAGGCCCTCTGCAGAACTCACTCTGGTTTATCAATTGCGTTGGGGTTCCAAAAACTGGACACAGTATTGTAGATGTGATCTAGTGAGTGCTGAGTAAAGAAGAAAAGTCACTTTCCTTGATATACTGGCTGTGATTCTGTTTAATGCAGCCATTTCCCCCATCCCAAAGGTCTTTAAGCTTTTAGAGGCAGCACACTGCCTTTTTTTTAAGAGCCAAAATCACATCCAGCTTTGTCTGAAGCTGCAACAGAACTTCTCTGTGGCAATTGGCTTTAACCATGTAAAAGGAGCTGCTGCTAACTGCAGACAGGATGACTGCAAACTGAGCTGAAGGGAGATGTTTTGTTTCTTTGAGATACTCTGTTCCATAGTCCTTTCATCTGCAATGGGCCAACATCTCCTTTTCTCCTTTTGTAGACTGCCAGCAGCTTTCAGAATAATGTTAGCATATTGGTGCCTCCTTTGCCCTTTTCTTTCTATGATAGTTAACATAGCTCTTGCTTCTTCTGTCTCTCTCTTAGGGTTGTCATGCTGTTCCTGGTTTGAGGTAGTGCTTTACTGCTTAGGCATCACTCACTAGAGTCCCTGCTCCTTGCCACCGTGTTGGCTTTTGCTCCGTTACATTACCGCTTGCATGGTATTACACAACAGATGGTAGTACATGGGCCATTACTAAGAAATAAGAGGATGAACAATTACATTTTGTAGCTCTCTCTTCTGCTTCTATTTTTGCTAGATAGAAATTAAATGGCAGGAAGGTAGTGCACAATGCAAACCAGAAATCCATTATGTAAATTCAGACCTTTTCCTTTGCCCAAGCAATTTCCAGGACTCTGCACAGTGGAAATAACATTCAGTAGATGGAATCGCAGAATCATTTCCCTCCCAATTTCATACGGGAGGCACACATTTGGAAGAATTCAAACAAAATATAACCCAGAATGGAACATTTGAGATTTTATGCATTATTTTTGTGGTTTTCATCTTTTCTGGATCTCCTTTCTTATTTACTCTGGAACTACATTTTTTGTAGTGATGCAGAGGTAATTTGTGATTAGGAAGTAATATTTCTATAATTGTTTAAGAGTTATCGGATCTATTTAAATGTGCAATTTGAGCACTAGAGCCCTACATGTGTTATATACATATAGTCTTTACCTGTCTGCATAACACAGAAGTGGATAGTGCAAAACCTAGATGCTCAGCTCCCTGACTAGAACAGATTTTTGGTACAATAAGAAAACAAATAAATGTTCGGTCCAGGTCAGTGATGAAGTATGATGAATTCAGGAGAAAGTGTATTGAATTGTTCCTAGAATCCTTCCTTTTTGAGAGAATTAAATGTAGTTCCAAAGAAAGTAATCAGAAAAATGTCAAATTACATTGACTGTTAAGAAGCTATGGATTCCAGTTATTCTGAGCCTTTATTTAAATTAAATGTATTCTGTAATTTAATAGCCTTTCACATCCAAGAATTTAATTAAGATGCCAAAAAGAAAAGAAAAAAAAACAATAAAAACCCCAAATATTTTAAAGAGTATATTTCTTAAGTCACATTGGCAGTGACTGTTTTGCCGTATAAAATATTTTGATAATACAATGAAAATGTGTTCTTGTAATTATTTCCTGTAATTAACCTAGGTTACAAATGCGCTTTCTAAAAGAAGACTATAGGTTGCTATAACATGGGTCACAGCCTCCTAGACAGAAGAAATGTGGATGCTTTTCCCATGTAAAAAAAAAGCTCTTAATATGTATGAGTTGTTACAGCCAGCTCTCGGACTAGGAGAGTAGAAGAGTTCTGAAATATTGTGTCAAAACAGGTAAGGATTTTTAGAGAGATCAGAAGTCCGTTACTAGCAAACTATTATCTAATCTCTTCTGGCTGAGTAGACGTAACTGTCCACTTCAAAGGCTGGGTCTACTGTTCAGAGGTTTTATTTCCTGTTTAATAATCCTGAATCATTTCCTTTGTCATCAGCCAATACCTGTGTATCTTGCTTGGATTTAGGCTATTGCTACCTGTCACTACAGACTATCTTATATTTGTAATTTTCCTCTACTTGAATTATTTACTAGGAATCCACATCATAACTTTATTGAAATTATTTACAGTTGTTTTAGCTAGGGAGCAGTGCAATTAGACTTCTGAAATATTTCAGAATGTTTTTCAGATCTTTTCCAAGTCTGTTGGCATAGAAATTGACTAAAACTAATATAGATCAATCTCTGAGTGTTTTTTGTAACTCAGTCCCCTGGCATCCATCAATGCTTGGGTGTTCTGACAGGGACTAGGGAATTGAAGCAATTTGCTATCAGCATCAAACTTAGGATCTACATGCAGAAAGGTGATTTCAAGTTCCTGTGAACCTCTCAGGGTACAAATTATTATCATGTGGTGAGCCCTTGCAAACCTCATGAAGTTCAACAAGGCCAAGTGCAAGGTCCTGCATGTGGGTCAGGGCAATCCCAAGCACAAATACAGGATGGGCAGAGAATGGATTGAGAGAAGCCCTGAGGAGAAGGACTTGGGGGTATTAGCGGACAAGAACCTCAACATGAGCCAGCAATGTGGGCTTGCAGCCCAGAAAACCAACCACATCAAAAGAAGTGTAGCCAGCAGGTCGAGGGTGGTTCTCCTCCTCTATTTAGCTCTCGTGAGACCCCACCTGGAGTACTCTGTCTAGCTGTGGAGCCCCCAACATAAGAAAGACATGGACCTGTTGGAGTGAGTCCAGAGGAGGGCCACAGTTGTGATCAGAGCACCTCTCCTGTGAGGACAGGCTGAGAGAGTTGGGGCTGTTCAGCCTGGGGAAGAGAAGGCTTCAGAGAGACCTTATAGCGGCCTTCCTCTACCTGAAGGGGGTTTATAGGAAGGATGGGGAGAAACTCTTTAGCAGAGCCTGTTGTGATAGAACAAGGACTGATGATTTTAAACTAGAAGGAGGTAGATTTAGACTAGATATAAAGAAGACATTTTTTAAAATCCAAGTGGTGAAACACTGGAACAAATTGCCCAGAGTGGTGGCAGATGCCCTGTCCTGGGAAACACTCAAGGCCAGGTTGGATGGGGCTCTAAGCAACCTGATCTAGTTGAAGACGTCCCTGTTCCTTGCAGAGGGTTGGACTAGACAACCTTGAAAGATCCTTTCCAACCCAAACTATTTGATGATAGAGAAGCAGACAGCCTTTTTTTCTTTTCTTTTTCGTTTTATTTAGTGATTGATCCTCCCAGATGTGACTAGACCACATTCACAAGGTGCTGATGTTTATTGATTTTATTATTCCTATATAACATTTACTTAAAGGAAACAAGTTGAAGCTCTGAGAGTGATGTCCTTTTTAGATGAGACATTTTACCAACACAAAACAAGTCTAGGTTTTGGGCTTATCTGCAGACCTATAAAAATAATGAGGATAAGAGAAAGTACATTGCATTACTTGAAGTAATATTTGGATGATTCTTAAGTGCTCTAGATGTGTGAGTAATGGTGGCAGAAAAACTCACTATAGGCTCTTTTATATTCTTGTCCAGCGCTTGACGTTCCTTTGTAAAGAAATTTTGCATTTTGGTGAACAATCTGAGACTCACCCAAAAATAACTTGTGCAGGTCAACTGCATTTTTTTTTTCAACTGTGCTGATGTGGAATCTTTGAGATGATCAAAAATCTTTACTGTGAAAGGAAGCAAATTGCAGAAACCAACAGTGACAGGTAGCCTTGAGATCCTGGTGCAAACCTAACCTTGTTTAATTCTGCATGAGTGAGATGCTGCCCTTACCAATCTAGAAATTCTCCTACCTTGTAGCCCTTCAGGGTTATGACCTTTCATTAAGTATTAACCAGATGTAATTGAGTTGGATGTCTCTGATATAGCTATGTCAACCTCTCGATCAAAAAGAAAAAAAAACTTTTATATCTGAAAAAAGTGGAATAAAAAAAAGCTTGGCAAAGAAAAGTTTTTTACATATAAGTTAAGTAAATATTCCATGTTTTGTTCAAGCCGTGCTCATTGTCATTCTGGAAGGAAGAAAAATGGTTCAAGAGACTGATACAGGAAAGGATCAAGAAACCAAGTAGAAAAAAAAAAAAAGAAGGAAATGCATATGTGGGCTGCTGAATGATGGACATGTGAGGCAGGAATTATTGATGAGGAGTAGGAGAACTGAGAAATAGGCCAGGTGCTAAGAGTCCCTAACATACCACACTGAGCACCATATGGAGTACTGCACTAAATGATAGACCCACTGTCTAGTACGGTAAAGAAACTCTAAGTTAACATCCTAACGTTAGTGAAAAGTTGTAAACTACACAATTATGGCTTAATACCAAAGGATCTATTTAGCCTGCTGGAACAAATCATAAAGGATAAGTGTGAGCAAGAAAATTGTTTGCAAGATTATTTACTGAACAGGTAATAGCAGAGATTTTTATTGTTGTTGAAGTTCATTTTGTTCTAGAGTTACACAAATAGGGAGAATAGGAAAACTTATTTTCACAGTTTTTGTTCATTTGGGTTGGCTTTACTATTAACTAAGTTTTAGGCAAAGTTTAATCCCGCAATGGGAATATTTCCATCTTTTTTTGTGGAAAATCTAGGTAAGACTCATACATGTGTAACAGCACATTAAATTTTCCTTTATTCTTTGCTTCTTACTGGTACAAGATGGTTTAGGTAGTTCTGGAATACTATTTTGCTGTTGTGAAGAACAGCAATGTTTTCAATAAACTAGACTGTATTTTATCAATGGGTCTGTTACAATATCATAGGAAGCAGACTTTGTTTTAACATTCCTTGCTTTAAAAAGTAGATTTGTCTAATGCACTACTTACAAAAAAGAGGCATTTTCCTTTACATAATTTTTCAAATTGACTAGTCTTTTAAAATCTTCTTAAAGTTTGCAAAGAGATGGTTTAAATTATTTCAAAAAAGTTATGACTTTTTAGGAATGTTTTGTCTTTTCAGTAGCTTTGATAATTTTTTCCCCTTTAAAAAAAGATGGTTTGTTTATTTATTAAATAATAATAGATAGAAATTTAAATTGCACTTTTAAAAATCACTGAGATAAAGCAGTCTGGTTGTCAAGGCAAAGTTCATTTCTCCTTCATACAAAATAATAACTCTCAGGTGATTTTTTTTTTTTAAATTGCAAATGTTCAGTGAGTAGAGAAATGACTCATGCTTCATGCTTCATTGGCCTTAAACGTAGAATTCAGTACTTGATTAACTTTAGTTCTTCCTAGCACTGGGAGGATAGACTTTCACAGTATCATTACTCTTGCCTCCATCTTTCTGCTTTGATTGTGGAGGGATACATATAGTACAATTTCAAAAGATTAACATGGAAGCAAAAATTCATATCTCTATTTGATATTAAAAACTAAATAATCAATACAAATATTGTGGGGCTTATTTGATAATATGGCCCCTCTCATTGTTAGCAACAACTCATGTTTCTGAGATGTTAACTGGTGGGGTTTTTTTCTGTCAAACTGTTGACTTGCCCAACAGATAAAACTAGAACTGCTTCTTCGACTTGTATATATTTTGTTGTACGTGAACCAGCATGTGCTCTTCCCACAAAGAAAGCTGACAGTATCCTTGGGCTGCCTTAAAAGGAGTGTTGTCAGCAGGCTGAGGGAGGTGATCCTTCCCCTCTACTCAGCACTACTGTGGCCACACCTGGAGTACTGTGTTCAGTTCTGGCCTTCCAGTACAGGAGAGACATGGACATACTCAAGAGACTCCAGTGAAGGGTCATGAAGATGATGAGGGGACTGAAGGATCTCTCCTATGAGGAAAGGATGAGAGTGCTGAGACTGTTTAGCCTGGAGATGAGAAGGCTCATTCATTATATACTCATTAGTGGGTAAAGAGGGGTATAGGCTATTTAGAAAGGACAGGAAGGAAAGAGGAGGAGGGGGTGTCGCTCTCTATGTCAGCAACCAGCTGGAGTGTGTGGAGCTCCGCCTGGGGATGGAGGAGGAACTGACAGAGAGCTTATGGGTCAAGATTAGAGGATGGGGACGGACAGGGACGTTACAGTGGGGGTCTGTTACAGGCCACCTGGCCAAGAGGACAGAGCAGAGGAGGCGCTCTATAGCCAGATAGGAGCAGCCTCACAGTCACAAGCCCTGGTTCTCATGGGTGACTTCAACCACCCTGACATCTGTTGGAGAGAGAACACGGCAGGGCACAGGCAGTCCAGGAGGTTCCTGGAATGTGTGGACGATAACTTCCTCCTGCAGGTGACAGAGGAGCCGACAAGGAGGGGTGCCATGCTCGACCTTGTGTTCACCAACAAGGAGGGGGATTTGAAACTGAAGGACAGCCTTGGCTGCAGCGACCACTACACGGTGGAGGCAGGTAGTCTGGGAGGACTACAAAGAGGCTGTGCGAGTGGCCAGGGATCAGGTGAGGAACGCTAAAGCCCTGATGGAATTGAATCATGCCAGGGATATAAAAAGCAACAAGAAAAGCTTCTATAGGTATGTAGGGGACAAAAGAAAGTCCAAAGAAAATGTAGGCCCCCTCCGGAAGGTAACGGGTGTCGTGGTTACCCGGGATGTGGAGAAGGCTGAGGTACTCAATGACTTTTTTGCCTCAGTCTTCACTGATAAGGGCTCTTGTCTCCCCACCCAAGCTGTGGAAGGCACAAGCAGGGACTGGGAGGATGAAGAACCGCCCATTCTACTTGAAGAGCAGATTCGGGAGCATCTGAGGAACTTGAAGGTGCACAAGTCCATGGGACCTGATGAGATCCATCCGCGGGTCCTGAGGGAACCGGTGGATGAAGTTGCCAAGACACTGGCCATTGTATTTGAGAAGTCGTGGTGGTCTGGTGAGGTCCCTGATGACTGGAAGTGAGGGAACATAACCCCTATTTTTAAAAAGGGGAACAAGGAGGACCCAGGCAACTACAGGCCAATCAGCCTCACCTCCGTGCCTGGCAAGGTCATGGAGCAGATTCTCCTGGAAACCATGCTAAGGCACATGGAGAGCAAGGAGGTGGTTGGTGACAGTCAACATGGCTTCAACAAGGGCAGATCATGCCTCACCAATTTGGTGGCCTTCTATGATGGGGTGACAGCATCGGTGGACAAGGGACAGCAACGAATATCATCTACCTGGACTTGTGCAAAGGTTTTGACACTGTCCTGCACAACATCCTTCTCTCTAAACTAGAGAGGCATGGGTCTGATGGACGGACCACTCAGTGGATAAGGAGTTGGCTGGATGGCCGCACTCAGAGAGTGGTGATCAACGGCTCGATGTCCAAGTGGAGACTGGTCACAAGTGGCGTCCCTCAGGGGTCCGTGTTGGGCCCGGCCCTGTTCAACATCTTTGTTGGCGACATGGACAGTGGGATAGAGTGCACCCTCAGCAAGTTCGCCGATGACACCAAGCTGTGTGGTGCAGTCAACATGCTGGAGGGGAGGGATGCCATCAAGAGGGACCTGGACAGGCTGGAGAGGTGTGCCCGTGCCAACCTCATGAAGTTCAACCAGGCCAAGTGCAAGGTCCTGCACCTGGGTCATGGCAATCCCAGGAACAAATACAGGCTGGGCGGAGAATGGATGGAGAGCAGCCCTGAGGAGAAGGACTTGGGAGTGATGGTGGATGAGAAGCTCAACATGAGCCAGCAATGCGCCCTTGCAGCCCAGAAGGCCAACCGCATCCTGGGCTGCATCAAGAGGAGCGTGGCCAGCAGGTCGAGAGAGGTGATTCTCCCCCTCTACTCTGCCCTGGTGAGATTCCACCTGGAGTACTGTGTCCAGTTCTGGAGCCCCCAACATAAGAAAGACATGGGAGGGTCTTTCTTGGAGGAGGGCCTCTCGGAGAGGGTCCAGAGGAGGGCCACAAAGATGATAAGAGGGCTGGAGCACCTTTCCTATGAGGCCAGGGTGAGAGAGTTGGGGCTGTTCAGCCTGGAGAAGAGGAGGCTCCGGGGAGACGTTATAGTGATCTTCCAGTACCTCAAGGGGGCCTGGGGAGAGGGGAGAGGCTGTTCAGTAGGGCCTGTTGTGATAGGATGAGGGGTAATGGTTTTAAATTAGAGGGAGGTAGATTTAGATTGGATATTAGGAAAAAATTTTTTACAATGAGAGTTATGGAACACTGGAACAGGTTTCCCAGAGAGGTGGTGGATGCCCCATCCCTGGAAACGTTCAAGGCCATGCTGGATGAGGCTCTGAGCAACCTGATCTAGTCGGGGATGTCCCTGCTCCCTGCAGGGGGGTTGGACTAGATGACCTTTGAAGGTCCCTTCCAACTCTAACCATTCTATGATTCTATGATTCTATGATTTAAAGAAGACAGAGACAGGCTCTTTTCAGTCGTCCCCAATGACACGACCACAGGCAGTGGGAGCAAACTGAAACACAGGACATTCCCTCTGCACATCAGGAAATACTTTTTTACTGTGAAGGTGATGGAACACTGGCACCGGTAGCTCGGGAAGATTACTGAGTTTCCCACCTTGGAGATATTCCAAAGCCATCTGGACATGGTCCCAGGCCACTGGTTCTAAAGGATCCTGTTTGAACAGAGGAGTTGGACCACGTGACCTGCAGAGATCCCTTCTGACCTCAAACATTCAGTGATTCTGTGAAATTTCCTGCTTACTCAGATACAATGATGGGACTGAGTGCTAAAGCTCAAAGCTCAGTTACTTTTTTTTCTTTTTTTTTTTCTGTCAGTTTGCCCAGGAAAGCTAGTTATATATAGTTTATACCATCTGTATAAATTCCCTTTATTCTCAGTATATTCTGACTAAAACAGGATTATTTCCAAGCAAACCTTCAGTTCTTGTAAAACAAAGCATTTCAAGGTGAAAGATAACAATATATTTTGGCTACCCATGTTAAACCATTAAAGCACTTGACAAGAAAAGATATATCTCACAATATCTCATGATAGTTTGGAATAGGTCCATTTTTGCAGGCAGATGTACACAAGAGGAATGTGACTTCTGTGAGAAACTATAGATTACTCAAACAAAGTTCTGTTAAAAAAAGAAAGTAAAAGTCACGGAATTTGGAAGAGGCAATTCGTGTAACTCTATGCCTGTCACATTGGAGTTGTAAGAAGTTCTGTGCTGTATATGGAGGTAGTATGACTCCAGAGACAGAGGAAAGTTGAAATGTGTTTAAAACAAGGCCCCTTTTCTCTTGCATGGAGAATTTATTTTCACTTTCCTTGCATTTTGTTCACGGAAATCTCTCATATGGGTACCGCAAAGTAGCATGTTAGAATTTGGTGCCGTTTTCATTGTCTCTTTCAGACACTAAATTCCCACCAAGAATTAAAATAGAATTATATTGTTTGTTCATTTTGTGCTAACAATATTCATAAGTGTGTGAAAGATCTTACATTAAACCAATGCTAGAACCATAGTCCAACACCCTTGCAAAAAGCAGGGACATCTCCAACTAGATCAGAGCCTAGATTGCTCAGAGCCTCATCCAACCTGGCCTTGAATGTTTCCAGGGATGGGGCAATCCGTTCCAGTGTTTCACCACCGTCATTGTAAAAAGTGTCTTCCTTGTATCTAGTCTTCCTTCCTTCTCTGCTCCAGGCTGAACTGCCCTAACTCTCTCAGCCTATCTTCACAGGAGAGGTGCTCCAGCCCTCTGGTCATGTTTGTGGCCCTCCTCTGGACTGTCTCCAACAGGTCCATATCCTTCTTTTGCTGGGGACTCCAGAGCTGGATGCAGTATTGCAGGTGGGGTCTCACGAGAGCGTAGTATAGGAGAAGAATCGCCTCCCTTGACCTGCTGGCTACACTTCTTTTGATGCAGCCCAGAATGCAATTGACTTTTTGCCGGCTCATGTTTAACTTCTGTCCACTGATACCCCCAAGTTCTTCTCCTCAGGGCTTCTCTCAATCTACCCAGCCTGTATTTATGCTTGGGATTGCCCTGACCCACATGCAGGACCTTGCACTTGGCCTTGTTGAACTTCATGAGGTTTGCACAGGCCCACCCCTCCAATCTGCCAAGGTACCTCTGGATGGCATCCCTTCCATCCAGCATATTGACTGCACCACACAGCTTGGTGTCATTGACGCACTTGCTGAGGGTGCAGGTGCACTCTATCCCACTGTCCATGTCACTGACAAAGATATTAATCAGCGCTGGTTCAAATATTGACCTCTGAGGAATGCCACTCATCACCGATCTCCATTTGGACATTGACTGCAACTGTTTCAGTGCGACCACCCAGCCAATTTCTTATCCACGGAGTTATCCATCCATTCATCCTTAGTGAAGCCATGTTGGTTGTCACCAATCACCTCCTTATTTTCCATGGGCCTTAGCATAGTTTAGGAGGAGTTGTTCCATGACCTTGCCAGGCACAGAGATGAGGCTGACAGGCCTGTACTTCCCTGTGTCTCACTTGTTTCCCTTTTTGAAAATGGGGTTTTTGCTTCCCCTTTTCCTGTTTTTGGGAACCTCAGCAGACTTCCACAACTTCTCAAATACGATGGATAGTGGCTTGGCAACTTCATATGCCAATTCCCTCAGGACCCATGGATGCATCTCATGAGGTCTCATTGACTTATGCACCTTTAGATTCCTTTAGGTCTCAAACCAGCTCTTCTCCTACAGTGGGCAGTTCCTCATTCTCCTGGTCCCTGCTTTTGTTTTCGTTGACTTGGGCAATGTAGCTAAACCCCTTGCCCATAAAGAAAGGCAAAAATGTCATTGAGTGCCTCAGCCTTCTCCATGTCCCTGGTAACCAGGTCTCCTGTTTCCTTCCAGAGAGGACTCACATTTTCCCTGGTCTTTATTTTATCTGAAACGTACACCTAAAGAAGCTATTCTTTTTGCCCTTGAGGCCCCTGGCCAGATTTAATTCTTTCATGGCTTTAACCTTCCTTTAACCTTCCTTTCCTCATTCCTGCCCAGTCAGACAATCTCTCTGTGTTCCTCCGTGGCTACCTGTTCTTGCTTCCACCCTCTGTAGCCTTCCTTTTTGTTTTTCAGTTGGTTCAGAAGCTCCTTGTTCAGCCATGCAAGTCTCCTGGTGTTTTTGCCCAATTTCCTCTTTGTTGGGATGCATAGTTCCTGAGCTTGGAGGAGGTGCTCCTTTCTCAGGCCCCTTTCTCCTTCAGGGCTTTATCTCTGCACAGCAGATCCCTGCAGAGGCCAAAATCTGCTTTCCTGAAGTACAGGGTATAGAGCTTGCTGTGTGCTAAGTATCTTGAAATCCACCATCTCATAGTCACTGCAGCCAAGGCTGCTCTTGAGCTTCACATTCCCCATCAGCCCCTCCTTGTTGGTGAGGACAAGGTCCAGCATAGCACCTCTCCTCATTGCCTCCTGTATCACTTGCAGAAGGAAATTATCATCCACACACACAAGAAATCTCCTGGATTCCTTATACCCTGCCTTGTTGTCCTTCCAACAGGTATCAGGGTGATTGAAATCTCCCACAAGGACCAGGGCTTGTGACTATGAGGCTGCTCCTATCTGTCTATTGAGGGCCTCATCCACGCGATCTTCCTGGTCAGGTGGCCTGCAGCAGACCTCCACTATAGTGTCATTTGTCTCTGCCCTCCCCTTGATCCTGACCCATGCATCGGCTCCTCATCCATTCCAAGGTGGGGATCCATGCAGTCCAGCTGGTCATTGACATAGACGGTGACATCCCCTCCTCCTCTCCCCACCTGTCCTTCCTAAAGAGCCTATATCCATCAATTCCAACACTTCAGTCATAGAAGTCATCCCACCATGTCTTCATGATGCCAATAAGATCGTAGTCCTGCAGGTACGCACACGTCTCTGACTCCTCTTGTTTATTCCCCATGCTCCGTGCGTTCGCATAGAGGCATTTATATTGGGCCCCCAGTGAAGCCAATTTGCTGGCTGGAGTGGCTGGAATTCCTTTGAGCTGCACTTCAGGTGCTCTCCTGCTGACCTATGATCGTTCCTCAGGTTCTGGGCATCTTGTTTCTGGCACCGGCATCAAACTGGTAGGAGTGAGATGGATTGAGGTTCCCCTCCTTTTGATGGAATTAGTTTGAAGCTATCTTCACCAGCTTGGCAAGCCTATGACTGAAGATGCTCTTCTGCTTCTCTGACAGATGACCCCATCAGTCCCTAGTGGACCAAATTTCTCAAAGCGAATCCCATAGTCTAAACAGCCAAACCCCTGAGTGTGGCACCAGTTCTGTAAACACTTGTTGATTCTCTGAATTTGACTGGCCCTTTCAAACCCCTTCCTTTTGACCAGGAGGACTGATGAAAAAACTACCTGTGCTCCAGAGTCCCTTATTATTCTGTCAATATATTAAATAAAACAGGTTTAATGTATTGATCAACAAGAGAACCCATAAAATTGTCTTTATAGATGGCTAGATATGCCTCCTTAGTTGTCTGTAGTTACATTGTGAACAAAAATTACTGTGAAAGTTATGTAGCTTTGGTGCCAGGAATGTAAGTTTTTGGATCTATTATCAAACTTATCAACGTATCAGGATCCTTTAGTAATCTGTAACATGCAAGTGTTAAAGAAAGTAATAGATCTGTACTGTCTGAGAGAGACTGGAAGAAGGCTTAATATGTCCTGTTATCACTATTCAAACACTTTTATTTCCTTTTCTGCTATTCTAGAAAGATGAATTTCCCCTTTTTAACATAACAAGATTAAGGGCTTTTTCTGAATTGTATGCACAGTCACACATGCACACACATTAAAATATCACTTTCTATTTCATTTGCTTGTGTTAGAATCACTGTTTTTTTTTTTTCTTCCTGTTACTGTTTTCCCTTTCTTGTTACACTTTCATTTATCTTTTTTAACCTTTGAGAGGAAAGCCTTGTGCATCTTTAAATTATTTTAAATCTGTAAATTCTCTTTAATAACCTGAACTTTTTTGTGTCCCAAATATTTTTAAATCTTTTTCTCTTATATCCTCTTCTTTTTTAGCAAGACTAGCAGATCCATATCTTCCTTGTCTCCTACTTCGGGCTCTTATGGGTATTCAGAATTCAGAAATTACTTCTGGATTTTGTATTGTTCTCTCAGGTTTCGAATTCTAGATTCTGCTCTCTCCTCTGCCTACTAATGCTTTCCATCTCCTTTTATGGGATTTCTTTGAGATTGGTGCTTTGGGTAAGCCATAGGAGCCCTCTCACATGATCACTAGATCAAGGGACATTAACTGAGATTTTAATCGTTCCTTTAATGGGACAGTGGTATCTGTGGTGTTCAGCCCGTGTCATTCACCCAAAGCAAAAGTAGAGAAATAAATGGATTCTTGCAAAGCCCTGAAAATGCATGACTAAAATGAAAGTTGTAAGGGATTAGGAACTCAATGGTAAGGCAAATGTTGCACCTGTGTTGTGTCCAAAAAAAGGCCAAAAGTTCAACCTAGGAAATTACAGGTCTGGCTTCCTTCAGCCCATGGCAAGAACCACGGAATGAATCCTCTTAAAGCATATTTCTAGGTATGTGAAAGAGAAGATAGTAATTGGGAAGAGGCAGCATGGATGTACCAAGGGTAACTTATCTCATGCCTGACTAATCTGATAGCCATCTATGATTTGGGATGAGGAGAGAGCAGTGGATGTTGTTTAGCAAGGCTTTTGACATTGTCTCCCATGATATTCCTATATCCAAGTTGAGATGTTATGATCTAGGTGGGTGCGTGTCTAGAAGACGGAAAGCTGGTCGGCCAGTAAGACCCAGAGAGTCATGGTTCATACTCTACCTGGAGTTAGGTAGCAAGTGTAGAACTACCAGGATATGTACTGGGACCTCTCTTGGTTAATATTGTTATGAGGGGCCTGGAGGAGGTAATGGAGCACGCTCTTACCAACTGTGCAGATATTAAGTTGGGAGGGATCAGTTGATAGGCTTTTGGCAGTCAGGATACCTTCCAGAGACCTGAACGGGCTGGAGGAATGGGCTGACAGGGACCCTGTGAAACTGATTAAAGGCAAGTGCTGGCCTGCTGGCCTGGGACAGAGGAGCCCCTGCGATGGCACGGGCTTGAGATGAACAGGCTGGGAGCCGCCTTGTGGGAAGGACCCTGGGGCTGGATGCCTCAGCCAGAAAAGATGGCCAACAGCTCCATGGGCTGTATGAACCGAATCATGGCCAGTCAATACAGGCAGTGATTACCACTCTGTTCAGCATTCGTTAGATCATATCTAGAATACCGCATACAATTTTGTCCCACCTGTTACAGCAAAGATATTGTCAAACTGGAGTGAGGTTTGCTGAAGGCTGTCTGGATAGACCCTGTAGCAGTCTTCAGTTCTGGTCTCAGGTTTGTCATCAGCACCTATACATTCCGTACTCGCTTTCTTTCTCTGACTTCTTGATGGTTCTCACTGCTCATCTGCTCTTAATCTTTTTTGCAGTGTCTTTGCCCCAACATGTTCAATTTTTTTACAGCACCATATAAAATCTCTGCCTCTTAAAAAATATTCCTTCTAACATATGAAAAGGAATGCTAGAGCTGTACTCAGGGAGCATAAGAATTACAAAACAAAACAAAACCAAAAATACCCACCCATATTCAGTCCATTTTTTTTTCCTAGTCATAGATGACCAAACTCATATAGATTACAATTTTAAGAAATTAATTCTGCCTGAGGCAGATGTCCTGCCTGGAAAAGCTAACTATAAACAGATAAAGTCTGCACAGAGTTCCAATAAGCTGAGAAAAAGACTTTATAATGTGAAGTGTTAAGCAGTTCAATATAGGCTGTGCTACCAGCTCTGCTTGTAATAATATATTTTTCTTCAATTTCTGTTAATTGTAGTTATCTACTTGCGTCAAAGGCAAATGGAAATAAATTGAATTGTTTATGCCTTGTATTTGCTACAAGAGTAGTTTTTGCTGATATACTTTTCTAATATTTGGAAAATACAATAAAATTGTGAGTTCTTATGAGCATAACAGTTGTACTTTAAAGATAGATGAGGATCTATCCTTACAAATATAGTGATACTAAATGGCATGATAATTAGGATACTTCTCTTAAATAATAAACCAGCTATCCCTACATTAAGTTATGTATTTGATGCAGACTCTGAAACTGATCACAGTGGTATGAATATAGAAATTGAAAAACACACAATAATCACAAGGCTGTCTTGATGTCATTGTAATAACTATGTTTCCAAGTAGAACTTTATTAGAGAGGTAGACTATTCACTTGTTGATACATTACATTTTATAGAAAGTTTTGCAAGTTCAGACTCTACCTGTTTATCTGGTTTTGCCAATTAAAGAACTTATAAATGTAAATAGCCTTAAGGGGAAAAAAACAATTATAGTAAAAATTGAGTAGTTATGGTTAATATTTTTATTTGTACTATTTATACACTGACCTAAATTATTTTTCTTCATTTTAAGGTAACTGAGCTGCACAATATCAAAAACATAACTAGATTGCCTCGAGAGACAAAGAAGCATGCAGTGGCAATTATCTTTCATGATGAGACGTCAAAGACATTTGCGTGTGAGTCAGGTAAGCGCTTGGTACTGCATTTGTAGCTTGAAGAAATCGAGTTATACATCAAAGTGTTGCTCAGATGAATTAACTTAAAATGCCGGATAGAAATCCCTAGCTTAAAGGAATTTGTTTTAAACAAGGACTTTGGAGTTTGCGGTTTAGGTTTTTGGGGTTCCAGTGAGGTTTTTTTAATTTACTTTGGGAGATGTTGAGGGTGCTACAGAGCTCTTTCTTTACTTGTCTTTGACTGCATGCAGACGGTCTTAAGACTGGAGATTTTCAGCTAGACTTGTAAAACTGAGTAAAAAATACCTGTGGGATATTATTAAGTCAAGATGTGAAACATTCCCTTTTTACCAAGTTTTGCTATAGGCATTTACTGAACTAATAATTATCATGCCATTGCAAATAAGAAGTAAATACCAGCTAAAACCTCAGGATATTGTAACACTGGATGTCATCATTTTGAACAACTACATGGTGTAATGAATGAGTTAAGTCAAGAACAGACTGGGGCATCATGTTATTTAATGACAGGTCATTACTTGTGAGACACTGAACACTGCACCATTAAAGTACACTGTTTTCTTGTTTGAAAATGCAATTGTACATGTCTCTGTCCTAGGGTACACTTTACTTGAAAAAAAAAAGTGGTTTTGAAAAGAATAAGAAATTTTCTAATGCTAAAGTTTCTATTTGTTTAGGGACATTTGAAACTCTGCATTTTAAAATTATATCTTAATATTATCACATAAACGTTGAATGGTGTACAATCTAAGTTAAATGCAGTGAAACAAAATTCCGGAAACGTGGAGGAGGTAGATTAAAAGTCTGTAAGGTCATGAATTAGGTGGATTTTGGATCAAGTACTGCAAACATTGTTATGTACATCCCATCATGAAAGACAGATTGACAGTTTTGTTTGTTTCTTAATTTAGATTTTAAAACACATACATAGAAAATCTGTGGTTTTCTAGGATTGGTTTAACAGATTTTTAGATAAGTAGTTATTATTAAAGACTTTTAATGTGATTAATAATAAAATAAAAACATTTTCATTATCTTTAAACAGCACTGAAATCAGTTCTACGGAAACTTTTCAATTTTTTCTATACATACTTTCCCCTTGTTCTCTAATGAAAAGATCTTATTCCTTCCCTAGAATTACTATGGTGCAAGTGTATTTGAAAAGAGTGACAGCAAATCATAAATTCAGGATTCTTTCACCAAAGAAGGGGCAAATCTAAGAAAGTTCAGCACATCCAGCTCACTCATCCCTTTCTTCTGGAACAAACACGATGCAACTCCTTAACCATGAACCCAGTTGTGTATATAAGACACGGTGCTAACAAGATGCCAGCACAAGACACTCTACCTTAAGGCTATGGTTTATGCAAAGGTGTGTTTTGAGTGGATGGAGCCTTGGATGAAGTGACAAACCAGTGGAGAGCTTGTGGACAGAGATCAAAGGACAGACCAACACAGGTGATATTGCAGTAGATGTCTACTATAGACCTTTTAATTAACAAGTGAAGACAGATGAAGCATTCTTAAGGAGGTGGAAAAAGCCTCACAGTCCCAAGTGTTGGTACTCTTGGGTGAATTTAACCACAACAATATGTACTAGAAGGCCAATATGGGTGGACACAAGCAATCTGGATTTCTGGAACAGATAGAAGATAATTTCTTAATATAGGTGATCAAAAATATGATGAAGGGAGATGCTCTGTTCAGGGATGTGCTTGGCAGGATCCTGTGAATAATTGCCTTGGAGGGCAAAGGGGCCCAGGAGAGCTAGCTAATCTTCAAAGACAGCATCTTCTGAAGACAAGAACTGTCCTTCCCATTCTTAAGAAGACAAGCAGTACAGAAGACCAGTATGGATGAACATGAAGCTTCTGACTCAGCTTGAACACAAAAAGGGAAGCACACAGAAGCAGGGGCAGACTACCTGGGAGGGACACAGAGTATTGTCCATGTATAGAGGAAAAGAGCCAGGAAAGCTCCAGCTCAGCTGGAGTTGAAACTAGCCAAGGAGGTGAAGGACAGAAAAGGTTTCTTAAAGTACATCAACAGTAAAAGGAAGGCTAAGTAAGTGTGGGCCCATTGCTTGGTGAGGCAGTGAACTTAGTGACTAGGGGCATGAGAAAGGCTGAGGTACTTGATGCCTTTTTTATATCTTGACTTTCATTCGCAAAGCTTGTCCTCAGGCCTTCCATATCTCTGAGCCTCTTAGCAGTCAATGGGATTGAAGTGGTACCTGCAGTACAGCAAGCAGAGTCAGACATCACTTAAATCTCTTGAATTTCACACACAAGTCTGTGGAATCACATCATCAAGAATGACAAGGAGGATCCAGATACCTATAGGGCAGTCAGCCTCACCTCAGTACCTGAGAATGTTGTTGGAGCAAATCATATACAAACACATGAAGGACAACAAGGTGAATGGGAGTAGCTAAAACATTTTCCGTATGCAAATCATTCTTTCTATTATGAGGTGTCTGGCAGGAGAAATACAGTGGCTGTTGTATACCTTTATTTTGGTGGTCTTTGGCAGCCTCCCGTAGCAACCTCTATAGCCCCCAAATTGGTGGGACATGAGATGGATAAAGGCACTATAAAGTGGACAGAAAAAAGACTGGGCTTAGCCAGGCTTGTGGCCAGTTGGTACTGCATCCGTCAGGGATCAATACTGGGACCAATACTGTCCAATGTCTTCATTGACAACCTGGGTGATGAGATGGAGAGTACTCTCAGCAAGTTTGCAGGTGACACCACTTTGGAGTGACCCAAACTGGGAAGGCAAGGCTGCTATCAGAGGGACCTGTGCAAGCTGGAGAAATGGACTGACAGAAATGTTATGAAATTCAGCAAGAGCAAATGAAATATCTTGCCCCTGGGTTGGGATAATCGCAGGCAACAAGGCAGGCTGGAGGCCAACTGTCTGGGAAGCAGCTCTGCAGAAAAGGCCCTGGGGTCCTAATGAAAAAAAGCTGAACATATCCTGGACTGCATTAGTAAGAGTGTTGACAGCATGGACAGGAAAGCCATCCTTGCCTTCTATTCAGCACTTGTAAGACCACATCTGAAGTATTGTGTCCAGTTTTGTGCTCTTAGCATGAGAATATTGACATACAGGAGTGAACCCAGTGGAGGAACGTCAGGGGTCAGGGTCAGGAGCCCATGACATATGAAGAGAGACTGACAGCTAGGCCTGTTCAGCCTGGAGAAGAAACAACTTCATAGGATCTTATTGCTCCCTACAACTACTTGATCTGAGAATACACAGAAGACGGAGCTATTAAAGTATTAGATTATCTTGCTGTTTCTGAAGGACTACAAATCCTAGCTGTGGGTATAGTGGAGTTTCAAGCAGTTTGCCTTTCTCCATGGCTTCAGTCTATTTAAACAGTACAAACTCCATCATCTCTGTCAGAGGAGATAGATACTGTTTTGTTTCATTAAAATCTGACTCTCTGTAACTCCAAATCTTTTGTGTGTTCTGAACTAGGAAGATATGGTCTAAAAAAAATTTATTTCACAGCTTGTTTCCACAAGTGAGTTCTATCTTCCCACAAGGAACTATTACCATTTTTACTGCTGCTGAAATGTGCCAAGTACTTTACTTTTCTGAGGAATATTTAGAGAGCTGCTTGTTATTTAAAATATTTTCTTCTTCTCCTCAGATCTTGAAAAATATGTATAGTGGCAGTGATTTCTATGGGACAATGCCTAGACTTTTAACAGCCTCATGGTATATAGTGGTGTACACTCAATGGAGTTTATTTTGGCAAATCAGGCCACTTCTTTGGTTAACACAATAACACCTTTACTAATACCTCTTCTTTCTCATAGCTTCAGTGCGAAAGAACCACTCAAGTCGTTTTGACCCAGTCAAAAATCTTTTCTAGAATCATAACTGCTTGACTTTCTTGAATTATTTAGGAGCCAAAAGTTTCATAGTATGAACATCCTTCCAGCATGGAGTCTCTAAATATACAGGGGCAGATACTTTGTTTTCTGTCGTCTTGACCTCCAGAGGCACATGGAAAGACAGTAGCACTGAACCCATTGCAAAAGGTCTGTTGAGCATAGAGTCAATAATTTATTGGAAAGGAGGAGGAGCTACTGCTCAAAGCTGAGTGGGCTTTATATGGGGACTGAACAATGTGAGGTAGGGTTTTTGTCACAGTTGTACCAGGAAATGTTTCAAAATAACCATATCATTTTGATTTTGATAGTATGAACCAATATCTTTTTCTCTGTGCAGCCTAAAAGACCATGTGAGGAAAAGTAGCATGTTTTTTCTTTTGCTTAGATTTCTTAATTATGGAATTAAGCATAGTAAAATACTATTCTGTTTTAAAATAGGCCTCTAAAGACATAGAACACTTTGGTCCTCCCCAGAAAGCCTGAGAGCTGAGATACCAGCCCACTGGGTGTGCTGGCTGGGAGCCTACATATTCTTCCTAAGCTCCTGCAGCTTCTAGGCCCTCTGTTTCCTTCTTGTCTTCAAGGCAGCTGCGGGCAAGTCTGAGTTCTGGATGGGCTGTCTTTCACTAATATCTTTAAAAAAAAAAATGTTGGGATGGGTTTTCTTTGGTTTATTGGTGGTGCTGGTTGTTGGTGTTGTTTTCAGGTAAGTGTGATGTCAGTTTTTGTATAGATATAGGTATGCTCAAAGACATGTATCTATTGAGAAGGTCTTCCTGCAAGCCTAATGTCCATAATGTGGCAATAACCCAAGTGTCTACACTGAGACAGATGTTCTGAAATGCTCTGTAAACTCTGTCTAAAGTTGTAGATATGATGCAATGAGCAATGGTGGACATGCAGGACCACCAAGAAAATGAAATTGGCGGGCATAAACATTGATTAAAGCTAAAATTTTATGGTGCTATTATGGAAGTTGCTAGCATGATGAGGATTGTGCCTGAATAATATCCAGCTTTCAAGGAATGAATTTCTGGGTTGCAGTAGATCAGTGTAGACCATATGGAAGCATGATTTTTCCTTTAGTGATGCCAGGGAAAAATTAAGTGATACAAGCCCCTGGCTTTTTCATGTTCAGTAGACCAATCAGCATAGGTTTGTGTAAAATTTCTTTTAATTTTTAAACTACAGAATGTGTGGAAAATTGATGAACTTGTAAATCTACTGATAAAAGAAAATTGGAGGAGTTGCAAATAATACGGATTCAGAGACAAGAAAGATGAAATAAATTAGAGTTGAAAAGTTATTTCAGTGATTTGAGTACAGAATGAGATGTTATATGAGAAAAAGAAAAGGAGCAGAATCACTGAGAAATCTTAAAACTGAAACTGTGAAACAAACACAGACATCTCCCAAGATACTGATATTTGTCTGACTTCTCTTCAGAATAATGTATATTAGCGGTCTGTATAGAAGTAGACAGATTGAAGGGGTTTATTTCTTTCCAGGCGTTCAAGAACTGAAGTTGTAGAGTTATTGTAATCAAGAAACTTCTTCGTTATTTTTAAGAGGTTATACTTTGGCATTTTCTTAAAACTTCTACTATTCAAGTCCTGGGAAAAATAGAATCAGGGTATTGCAAAAAGTCAGTCAGCCACTCTATTTGGCAGTTCTGTTTTAGGGGTTTGTCATTACACTACATTAATATAGCTTCACTGATAGTAATACCTGTGTGGTTGTTTTGGCTCAAGCCACCATTTAAATTGCTTGAATAGTTTGTTGCTGTGATGGTTACTTTGATAAAACTCTTTTATATATCTATAAAATAAACAATCTTTTTCTTCTTTATTCTTATGCTTTCAACTTTTTCTGAGTGTAAATTGTGATAAGTAAGCCTTGTCATAAAAAAAAAAAGAAGTTTTACTTTGTTGAAAATGAAAGACTCTTGGTGTCAAGTGGCAATATGTTCAGTAGTGTGGGTTTTTTTTAGTTCTGCACATATTTTTCCTTTTAAACTTGTTTTCACCATTTGATGGTGTTGCTTTCTTTTGTTTTTAAAAAAATTACATTGCTGCTATCCTTTAAAAAGGCACAAATTCAGTTCATTTTTGTACTGAAAATGCTTTTGGTCTGTTGCGAAATTACTACTGATTATGAGCTGGGCTTTTTCTCCTTGATAGTTTTTACAGACAGAAATATTTTGTACTTGAAGAATTTGACAGATGTCAGTGTGTAATTCATATCACTGTATCCTTTGACAGCTAAGAAGCCTGGAGGTTTTGGATTAAAATTACAGTGAAACATTAAGGCTTTGAGATGAAGCATCAGTGATCATATCTGCTGTTATTACAAACAATACAAATGGCTACGTAAGCTTTAAAAATAACTAAATTGAAGTTTCCATTTTCACTGTTAGTTTTGTGAGTTTGAAGCTTCAGGATCATGGAGGTAGTAGAAATGAGGAACAGCTTCCCAAATACAGTTTTGGTACTGGAAATGGAATACAAGCAAAGCTTCCCTTTTGCATGCAGAAAAAAAATAATCCCATATAGTTAAAATATTCTGAAAGGTGGTATGTTTCTCTTTGAAAGTGTCAGGGATTGTTATATGAAAAATTATAATGAAAAATTTATGACCCTGCCTGTTCTACTTTGGATTTGGTTTGGATTATTTTTTTATATACTGAAGGGGCCTGCCTTACTCCTCTGTAAAGCATATGGTTCCTTAGAGATGCATATTCTCACTTCCACACGTGCCACGATATTTTGAGATAAAAAAAAAAAAGAGTGAAAAGACAGGCATCACATGAAGTTAAATATGTTGCTCTGAATTCTTACATTCTCCCTTTTTGATCATAATATTTGAAACACTGTCCACTTTCAGAGCAAAGTTCTGTCTGAGTCACAGTTATAAATATTATATTCTAAGATTAATATTTAGGATATATATTCTTTTGTTCTGGACAGAAATAATGTCATATTCATTAATAATAACTTTTATTTCCTGGTTGTTTTTTTTTTTTCATGTTTACCTAAAAATATGCTTATTTATTCTGACTTTAGCATTTATAAATTAGAATTTTTTTTATGATGAGGGTAGTGAAACAGTGGAACAGGTTGCCCAGAGAGGTGGTAGGTGCCCCATCCCTGGAAACATTCAAGGCCAGGTTGGACGGGGCTCTGGGCAACCTGATCTGGTTGGAGATGTCCCTGCTTCTTGCAAGGGGTTTGGACTAGATGACCTTTAAAGGTCCCTTCCAACCCAAATTATTCTATGATTCTAAATATTTACATTTTTGCTCTTATTTCTCATAGTTGATTGCTTTTCCGTTGGTCCTCATTTTTCTGTGGTTATCTGTATAAACTACATTGTTACAATTTTCTGACACACGTTGGTAATATGTATAACTAGCAAACCAAAGGAATGCAGAAAATATTACCCCATCTTCAGGACATAGCTATTGATAGAACAAGTGCTACACCTTTCATCATTTTCAGACACTTTTAGGTTGTTAGTTGCGTGCAAAGTGCAAACTTAGTTCTAGAATTAATTAGCATTTTAAAGAAAATATTTTGGAAAGACAAACTCATATTTTTCTTTTAGTAGAATTGCCAGCTGCTAAATTTGAAAACTGTGGACAAACAAAATGGTCATCACTTCAGCACTTCTCCCAGGCAGATCCCTGAGCTGAGAATGCTGCTGCATTCCCAGTTTGTAGGTCACATGGAGGACAGTTAGGAAACAAGTTTAACTTCCAGCCTAGCGGGAGCATGCATAGAGGCTCTGACAAACTGAATAGGAAAGCTGTAAGATTTCTAAATGCAGAAATTGGAAAAGGTGAATTTGCTCTGGGAATGCAACACAGGAAACCTGAATTTAAGGGTTTGAAGGCTGAAGTTTTTTTGGAGGCTGAATTTTTTTCTTTGTTTCACTAAAGTTTCATTACGTAGTTATGTATATTGCAGGCATGATAAGCATTCCGTTGCCCTTACTGTTCACGTACCGTAAACTTGTCTAGACAGTCTTTACTAATGTTTAACATAGTGAATCTAGATAAGTAGAGAAGTTCTGTATTATTGTTTCTTCCTGGCCAAATATATTGAAATGTAGACACCGTAAGTCCTTTCCTTATCACAGATATACTCAAAGAGATTGAAATTAATATTAAATATAAACTGTTCCCATAGGAACTAAAGTCAAAGACGATAGCTAAGATAATAGGGAATCGTTCTTTTTAGAGTGTGTATAGTACTCCTCAAGAGCAAAAGTGTAGGACAAAATTTACCTTCCTGCAGAAGCTGAGCAACTTTTGAAGATGAACAGAAGAAAGTAAGCAGATTTCAATTTCACCTGGTAGATGGTGCAAGGTCAGCTCAATTTTCATTTTAAGGAAACTAGGAGAAATATGTGAATTGCAAAACCTCTGCCCTGGAAGGTCAATATACAGTTGCCTTTCCCAGTAGGCACAGAGTGGAGATAGCTTAGTGATGATGAAGTCCATCCAGGACATTGGCATATGGAGGTATGGAATTGTTTGTCGGACTTTAATAGAAAGTTTCGTATTTGCTTACTTCTTGTTTTGTTTTTTGGGTTTTTTTTTTGGATGGGAACTGGGGTTCATCCGATGAACCTTGCCATATCTGCAGACTCCATCTTTTACCAGAACAAAGTCTATATTTATCTGATGGTATAAGATCATAAAAAAGCCATCTAAAAACATGGTCTAACATTTGGCTTACAGGGGAAAAAAAAAAAAAAGTTTTCTTAGTTTCTAACTCTTTGCCTTAAACTGAAATCTAAAATGATTAATACTTTGTGCATCTATATAAAAAAAAATTTCTTCCTGATCTCATTTTGAGATTTTTACTGGATTTGATAAATGTACTGTGTCATAAATAACTGCTAGTCCTATGAAAGAAAGATATGGAGATACAGTTTTATCCTTTGTATCATTCATGGCATAAATGAATTTCAATGACATTTAGAATAGTTTTGCATCATATTATAAGCGTTAAAGTCCAAATCTACTTCTTATCATGTAAACATATTTTATTAAGAAGCTAAGGCAATAATGTAGTACGTAATTTAACAAGCCTTGGTGCTCTGTATGCCACAATGTCCTACACCTTGCACTTAAAAATACTGGTCTGTTCTACACTGCCAAAAGGCATTCACGCACAATAATAAAAGTATTACTGAAAACCATCTAAGAATCTTAATGAGTTTTATGCATAAAATTACCTCATATTTTGAGTTCTCATTAGCAGTTTGCAGAAGAGGAAATGGAAATGCAGCTTTATTAACTGAACGGCAGATGAATGTGACAAAGCCTGGAAAAGAATCTCAGACAGAGGACTTCTCTTCATATTAAACATCTACTATATGAATATAGAATCTACTTTCACTAAAATATCCATGTGTGAGGTTGTACAGATTTGCAACTACTATTACTAGTAAGAAACATGAAATATCAAAAAATATGCAAAATCAAGAAAAATTCCTCTTTATTCCTGTTCATCCCCTTATTTTTGATCTAGCTAGATGCTTGTATTCTGTGGACATAACTTGGCATTCCAAGTTGGCTTTCCACACTACCTGAGAATAGATGAACTGTATTCTGAAGCAGGATTAAATACATGACTTCTTCCTCCTGAAAAAAAAAAAAAACCTGCTCATTCAAATTGCCACGTATTTTATATAATGCAGAAACTAAAACTTCTCCAGGATTGTTTTTTAATATATGCAGGAATCTTGTTATGAAAGAACATGTTGAGATCAAAAAGGATAAAGTTTGCAAGCAAATTCAGTGTTTTAGTTTTAAAAGTACCTTTTAAATATCCATGTTAATAAGTAGTCTGGTGTTTGCAAAACAGATCATGATTAGTATTTGTCATTGTACACTAAGCAAAGTAATTTCTTACTTACTGATCACAATATAAAAGGCTTTGGGAATTTTTAAAGACTTTGTAACCTTGTCATTATACTTAAGATTGTTTTTTCCACATGCTGTTCTGGTTCTTAGGTACATTACTTTGATTGTATTATGATGATCATGGAAGTAAATTCTTAATAACCAATGCATTTGAAATGACGATCTGATTGGCATTTAGCCAATTGTAACCAATCAGATTTCATTATCAAAAAGTACAGAACACTGTCGTGTAAGTCTTAGCATGAAAAAAAAAAAGAAGTGAAGAAAAAAATCATTTTCCATTTATATCTATGATAGAAAATAAGGCTGGAAGTAATCTTGAGAAGCCTCTCTGTCCTAAGGAAGTATAAGCACACCTATTTATAGATGTATACATATATTATTGTATGTAATTCCTGGTAGATTATGTCTTATGTAGATTATGTATAGGTTTTTTTG
Organism: Tetrax tetrax; assembly: GCA_009806455.1. Classification (NCBI taxonomy): domain Eukaryota; kingdom Metazoa; phylum Chordata; class Aves; order Otidiformes; family Otididae; genus Tetrax; species Tetrax tetrax. The sequence continues at coordinate 48,568 of WHYT01014522.1, read as the reverse complement.
AACATAATTAAAAGAGATTAATATCAGGAGTACTAAACTTGAAAAGAGAATGGCATATCAGTATATAATTGAAACTAGAACAAAAGCCTGTCTTTTCCATTTTGGTTAACCTGTCCCATGCAGCATTATGCATGTGCTAGTCTTTAATTGAATAATTTGTTATAGGGGCCTCTGCCATGGTAGGTACTTTGTATGAGAAGTGAATGAGACTTAGCATTTTAAGAATTTTTTTGTAAACCCAGGAGAAATTGATTCAATTTTTTTCCTAGGCTTATACTTTATAGCACCTAGCACTACAAACTGTAATAGTGTGCATTTGTATGGCTTCAAATTTACTACTTCCTGTGTTCTAAAGATTGTATTTTAAAAATAGATTTTAAAAATATTCTTGTAAGATGGAAATTCAAACAAGATGTTTTCCTTGGAAATTCACGCATGACTCCAGAGCCTGATTATTGTAGTGTAGCTGTTCTTTGCCAGGCTTTTAGGCTTCTGACCCCTCATCAACATGATACAACTGCCCTTGATGCTTAAGTCGTGGATTCCTCAGCAGCCTGCCAGACAGACAGGCAGAGAGATGGATAGATTTCTGACAGTGCATTTAGATCTTGATGAATTTGCATTTAGTCATAAATGTCCCAACCAGTTCTAGGAACCACACACTTTGGAGCGAATCATTCCTGTCTTGAGACTTATCCCTTAAAACTGTGCAGAAATGTTAGCACCATGTTCAGGTGTGTCATCTGCAGAGAGTTATATTTTTTTTTCATTGCCTGATGAGTCAATCAAGAATTTTTTTTTGTTATATCTTGATGCCTAGATACAACCAGTCTTGGCTGCAAGCCAGCTCTAGTCTGTAAACAATGTAGCTTTATGTTTAGAAGGCATCATGCTTCTGCAAATTTCCCATGTTTCTCATCTGGTTTATGGTAGAGTCAAAATAGAAACATGATCACCTGCTCTTAGGGGTAAACATGATGCTAGACCTGCAAGGGGGCAGGGCATGTTCAATGACAGTATTCAGACTGTACTGGTAGATAAAAGAAATCTGGACTACCTCTGTTTCCAACATTCGTATCTAGAACACAGAGAACATGTAGTTATGCTGTAGTGAGTTGACCTTGGCTGGCTGCCAGGTGTGCACCAAGCTGCTCTCTCCCCCTCCTTAGCAGGACGGAGGGAGAAGATACAATGAAAAGCTCCTGGGTCAAGATGAGGACAGGGCGATAAATTACTGAAACAGGCAAAACAGACTTGATTTCAGATAACTAATAACAGAGTAGAGTAGTAAGAAATAAAAACAAAACTGAAAACACCTTCCCCTTACCTGTTACTTACTCTTATCCTTGTTCTTCCTAGGCTCATCTTCACTCCCAGCTCTTCCCCTGAGCAGCTCAGGGAGATGGGCAATGAGGTTTGCGGTCAGTTCATAACATTTTGTCTCTGCCACTCCTTTTTCCTCATGCTCATCCCTTGCTTCAGCATAGGGTCTCTCCTGCTGTATACAGTCCTTCGTGAACTTCTCCAACCTGGGTCCTTCCCATGGGCTGCAGGTCTTCAAGAACTGCTCTAGCACAGGTCCTTTCCATGGGGTGCAATCCTTCAGGAACAGACTGCTCAGTGTGAGTCCTCCATGGGGTCACAGGTCTTACCAAAAAAGCTACTTCTGCATGGGCTCCTCTCCACAGGCTGCAGCTTCCTTCAGGGCATGTCCACCTGCTGTGGAGTGGGGTCTTCCATGGGCTGCAGGGTGGATTTCTGCTCCATCGTGGTCCTCCATGGGCTACAGGGGGACAACCTGTGTTGCCGTGGTCTTCTCCAAGAGCTGCTGGGAAGTCTCCTCCAGCACCTGGAGCACCTCCTCCTCTTCCTTCTTCTTTCACCTTGGTGTCTGCAAGGCTGTTTCTCTCACATTTTTTCCTCACTCCTCCCTGTCACACACTGCTGTGCAGCATCGTTATTCTATCTTAAATGTGTTTTCACAGAAGCACTAGTAACATTGCTGATGGGCTCAGCTTTGGCCACCAGCAGGTCCATCTTGGAGCTGTCTGGAACTGACTCTGTTCAACATAGGTGTTCATAGCTTCTGGTGTTTTCTCACAGAAACCATCTCTGCAACACCACTCACTACCAAAACCTTGCTATGTAAATCCAATACATATATAAAGAAATATTGATGCATGAAGGAACCATTATCAAATAAGCAAGTTTAAGATAATTCTGTGTAACTCTATCACTTTTGTTGTTTCTCTTCTAACAGGTTTTTTTTGTTGTTTTTTTTTTTGTTATTGGGACTAGTAGTGTTAAGGTTCTTAGTTCTTAAGCACATGTATTTACTTTGATTGTCCCTCACTCAAACTCCTAAACCTTTCAGTCTGATCTTCTGGAAAGTACTGGGATGTTACTGAGTCAGTACTAATATGAGAACAGAGAAGTACATAGCTGGTCAACTTCTAGATTGTTTGCTTTTTTCCATTATTTTATCCCACTTTAAAACTTTTTGTAAAAATAATAAAAGATACAATTATTTAATTCATATCTATTGTGTTTGGGTATATTTCTGCTTCCTTTCCCTTTGGGACTGGTGTAATACCCCATCTGCTCTCCACAAGTTTGCTAACACTGAAGTGAAATCCAGGTACCTGCTGAAATAAAAAGGTTTCTGCTCATCTATGTGGAATGTAGGTCAGATCTCCTGGGATTTGTGAATGTGTATCTACCTGTAAAATTACGTGACTTCTGCAGTTCCTGACCTCTCCTGAGAAAAGCATACATTTCGTGACAGCACGAAAATCATGACATTAATTTATAGATTGAATTTGGTTTATTGACAGATGATGTGTAGCTGGCTGAATCTAGGGAGAATTCAATGAATAACACGATAATTAACTGTTCTGAACCTGAAACACTCAAACTATTTTTCATTCTCTGTCACTATTCAGCTTGCATTACATTTGACTACTTGCTGTGTGTAAGATATATGGAACTGTTAGCAGGTTAACTGTTTCAAGCCTTCTGAAACATTTTTGTTACTGAATGAAAGCAAGCTGAGAAGAATAGCATATGTAAATAAGCACAGGAAGGTTTGTGTGCTACTAATGTAGCTACTAATACACCATGTGTTCAGCATGGGATATTCTACTTCAAGTACAGGCATTAAAATTTTGCAGAAATTTGTGCACATTAGGAAAAAAAAAATATCTTCAGAATATTTTGAGATGTTGCTAGAAATCCACTGCCAATATGAATGTTGCTATAAGCATTAACCCAGCCCAGTGGGCTGTTGAACAATCAGAACAGCAACTGCAGTCAGGGTGATTGCTAAAGCACATACAATTGCATTTCAGTGCTGGCTCTTAAGACTGAACCATGTGTGGGACTACTACAGGTATACACAGATAAGCAAATACAAAGTTTGATGTGACTTTTGACTACATGCTCTGATGAGATTTTCTGGAGTTGACCCAACTTCCATACCTGTAGAGCAAAGTTACTTAATGCATTGCCACTGCCCATTCAGGTTTTTAAATCCTTTTGAAAATATTTCATGGGAAAACATATTGAACTATGACTTAATTTTAAGAACAAAAGTAAATAAATTTCAGGTAGAAATAATCTGAAATTTCAATAATTCAAATTTTTCACTTTTCCTGTGTATTTGAAAAGATTACCACATCTATAGTTTTTTATGTCCTCCAAATAAAAGTAGAAAATGTTCTCCCTTCAGAAAAACACAAGACGCTTTCCAGTAATAATTACAGCCTCATAACCTCTGAGAGCAGCACACAAAACAATCTCTTACCTGGAGAAGTATCCAGTCCAGAGAATTTTATACAGTACCATGTTTGTCTTTTAAAATAATCAACACCTTCACAGTAGCTATGCATTGGTTTTAACAGTAGTCTTATCAAGACTACATTTTCTGAGAGTAGTCTAGCATTACTGAGACTAGCCTCTATTTTTTGAGATTTAACTAGAATAGTTCATTAATCTCCAAAAAAAAGAATTCCAGTTACAAACCTGCTACAATTTCTTTCATATAATGGCCAAGATTCCCAGATTTCAGGTAGATATGAAAATGAATTACAAATATAGCAATTAGTAGATATTTCAGTTTCTAAATAGTGTATTACCAGACAACTGAGATTCCCTTGTTTACCATAATTGATGATCCTGGGATGAAGTTCCAAGCAAGTCAACATTAAATCTCTCAAAGAGAGAACTCAGCCATTTCCCTTCTAAATAAATAAGAACGTCTTCCTGAATTAATTTTACTGTGTGAGTAGTTTCTCTGTCAGTTTGGGATGTTCAGCATTAAATTCTCTGGAGATCTTACACTAAATATTTTCTTTTTTATTTATTTCAAATAGGAAATTCAATCTAAGTCCAAGAAGCAAATTGTGCTTCAGGCATCAAAACAAGTTTAATAAAAAAAAAAGGTAACAACCAATGCTTTTCTTAATGTAGTTTTTAAGTAGCGTGGTTTTAAAAAGTGGCACAAAGTATGCCACTCTTCTTCAAATCAATATGACATTAATTGCAATTCAGTCTTTTCTACATGCAAATTGCACTGAAACAGGAAACATGAACATATTTCCTGTAACTGCAGTTGAGGTACATTCATACAATGTTTTCATAGCCTGTACAGAGAAATTAACCTTTTCGCTCTTAAAAAAAAAAAGCTTTCTTTTTTCCAGTTTCTCTCCTAAAGGTGCTTTTAAAGTTTTGTTTTAAGCAACTTCAACTACTTCAAATACTTCCAATATGCCTTGCAAGTTAATCTGACGTTAAAACTGAAGTTAATCAATGGAAAACAAATAGAGGGAAGCTATTGACTGCAAGTTGCATTTTAGTTTTTAGTCACAGTAAAATCTGTTTGTCAATTTTAATTGGTTTTGAAACTTATAAAACAGTGTACTAATGTGCAAATAAGGCAAGTAAGGTGTTAATGATGGCAAGTATATTAATCTTCTCCCTCCTTCATTTTACAATGATTTTTTTTAAACCTGCAGCAGCATAGTTACTAGCAACTCTCACGAGACTATCACTTTACTGGGTAGCATTGAGGAGTGATTAGCCTGCATGTTTATGATCATGTAGGGTAAAGTTGAAAAACTAATCTCAAATTCCTTGTTTGTTTTAAAACCAAGCCTTCCCTTAGAAATCTATGTAGTTCCAAAGTTAAAATGCAAACATGATATTGTTATTTTCTATTAAGGAAATCATAAAAACTGATCTGTTATGAAGCATTATTTGTTTCTAAACTAGACGTAATTAAAAATAATCCCAAATTTAGGAGAAAAAAGTAAACCTATCAGTGTGTTGGGTTGTGTAGGGAGGGACAGGTTACAGTTGCAGTTTCTGCAAGAAGCTGCTAGAAGTTCCCCTTTGTTCTGTGAGACAGTTGACTCCAGGATGGTCCGGCAACTGGCCAGGGCCGAGCCAATTGGCGATGGTGATAACCATTTTGTGATAACTTATTTAAGAAGAGGAGGAAAAAAAAAGGCAAAAAAAACAGAGGGCAGGCAGAGAGGGGTTGGCACAGCTGGCTGTCTGGGTCCAGCTTGGTCCAGCTCGGTCCAGCTCAGCCCAGCTGAGAGGAGAGTGAGTGAACAACTACGTAGGGCTTAGTCC